>JACSZP010005164.1:0-15322 GCA_016161895.1 Pinna nobilis | reverse complement strand
GACGTTACCGAATGCGCACGAATTGTTCGGCTCTTACAGTCATTGAGTAATGAGGAATCTTTACCGTGCCATCGCCTATTGCTACATCTGAAATTCGTGTTAACAGACCTCATCCAATCAATAAGAAAAGCCAGTCGTTTCCGGCAACATCACGGTACGAGAAATCGGCCGTGTAACCGCGACATGCACAGAACGATCATGGTGAAATCATTGTGTTAAAAACAAAATTGCTGAAGAACCCAGGCTTGTTCTCAAATCCAAGTCCCAACAAATACGAATAGTCGAGAAATTATAACAAGATAATGATTACAAATCCCTTGTCTAGCTCTCCGAATAAAGCATTCATAAATATATATAAGAAGAGCATGTCCTAGAAAAAAAAAAGTTGAATGAAAACGCCATAAGTAGGACAAGACGGGATATTGCTAAGAAATGGGGAGTTCGTAATATTAAAATTGAAATCGCCACGCTTATCGTAAAGAGAGATTTGAAATACATCGTTCTTACCAGTTGATAAGAGTAAGTCTAAGTCAGAAACAGACATTCTGCTTTCTATATTCCTATTGATCTCAAGTTTAACAGAATATATTTTCCGCAGTTAATTTTGAACACCTGGGTTTTTTAAGGCAGGACGTCGTTTATGTACCTTTTATGTAAAATTAAACCAAGATGTTAACTTTTTCCTTCCTGTTGAGAGCAGAGACTGTAAAAATTCCGCTTCACACTAATAGAAAAAGACGTCAGCCAGAAGAGGGACACAAATTGTACCAAATGGAATGCCGACTACCCGTTGGAAATTTTTTCCCGAAGAAACCAAGAAGATATTATCAAAAAGTAAATTCAGCATCTTGATGATGTCCTCAGTATACTTGCTTTTGGAATAAGGGTGTTCCTTGACAAAGAATGGCTCTTAAGCTAAATATCTTATCTATCCATTCTTGTTTAAAAATGAGTTGCGTTTAATCGAACTGAGTCTGCTTTTGTGTTTCTTATGAGGAATTATTGTGTAAAAGGTCGATCAAATCACTAAACGCTTGTTATTTTGCTAGAAATTGGAGATTTTTGATGGTCCAGCGACTATTTTGAATTATTTAGGATCCATATCTGATGAATCCACCTCGTGAATAGCCAGTTGTACAGTACTTCTGAAGCCCTTGCTGAAGATGTGTAAGCAACTTGGTAAGCAGAGTGGATAAAGGCTTGACTGAACGCCTAGATGACCCCACAATGAATCGTCGCTTATAAAGACTTTAACTCATCACAAGAATCCAATAACTGTACGGAAATTCAAAGTCAGCGTCGCATATCTTAATTTCAAATGAAGCGAGAAGTGATTTATGGTTATCAAGTATTTTAGAAACGTACATATGTCGGGTTTCCCGGTAGTGAATGAAGTCCTAGTTCCTCTATCAAAGTGTTAGATTAATATCTTTTGCAGGCAAATGTTAAATGCTTTGTCTGTAGGAACGATGATAAAATTTTCGTTGAAGCGGAAAAGTTTCCTGATAACGGCAGGGTCACAATAATTGACTTATGTTTAGTATTTACAAATTGCTTTAGTCGTCNNCAGGCGACCATGGTAATTTTAAATTCCCGTGTCATATGAACGAGACTGGTTCCCTATACTTCGGGTCCATACATAAGAGAAATATTATTAATAATTATTTGTTTCGTACTATATTGGGATCACCTGTTAAAATAAGGCCATGGCGGGAAACATGATCTCAGATGTAGAGCATGTACAAGGCATAGGATTCCGAGGAAAGCTGGGAAAATCTACCTGCTGCAGGCTAGCTTTGTAATTTATAACTTTGGAAGCAATTGGACACATTTGGCTATAGGAAATGCATGGTGATTCCCTGTATTTGAAGTATGGAGGGATTTTACTTTGGAAAGATTACGTTTAATATATTGCCTAGCATCAAAGCCTCAATGTCTTAATTGGCCAATTTGACCCTTAATAATGGACGATTGCTTGTTTATGTATCTTAGTCCTAACACATCTTTGAATTAGTCTTATGTGACTTTCCAGATGACTGATTAATGATGGCCACATAAGACAGGGAGTCACTTAATACAGAGGAATTATACAGTAATACGTAATAGGCGGCCCGCTTGAGAATGGTCACATAAGACAGGGAGTCACTTAATATAGGGAGTCACATAGACCGTCTCGACTATCATATGCGATTTCAAAATTGATACCCGAGTATACAGAGTCAGTACTCTGGAGAGCCAATATCAGTAAAATCGTCGATTGGTACAAAAGTCATGTGATTTTCTCAAAGAGAAGAACACCGAGAGGTTCGATTATCAAATTCTAGGCTGATTGCAAAATGTAAAAAACAAGTTATAATCTCAACTCGAGAATTCAAAACCTTTACTAAGGTGGCCAGAGTATACTTGTACATAGCTAATCACAAATTTTAAATGTTAATGAGCACAACTACCTTTATTGATATGCTGAAATATATATTAAAAAAAAATGTATAACAATTTGCCTTTGATCGTATCACGCTGACTCTTGAAAAATAAATCATACAAATATTCATATTCTTCCTTGTTTATCATGGGTGTATCTATATATTAAAATGTTGTACACAAATATTTCAACAGATCCTAAGATAAGGCATCAATCAACGGAGAACGTTTACAAGATTCAAATGTTTCTATGCGCTTATAAATATTTACATATTTCGGCAGGTTAGGAGAGGTTCATTTTAAAATATCAGCTTCTCAACGATGGTTATAAATCAGGCACGCCTATATCTCAGATTTATCGTGTTCTTATCAGATTCTGCAGAGAAGCATAATTATATTAAAAAAACACCTATCGGACACCAGTGGGCCAAGGCCACTTACATTAAAGAGATTAAAAAATATGTTCACAACACGTGACATGTATTAATGTACGATTTCTACTTATCAAGTCATCTCAAATATTACTGGCTTCACAATTGTAAATTAACAATACAAACATTTTGAAAAATTAGAGTTAAAGATGATAGGTTTAATTATGCCTTAGAATACATATGTAAATCGACGTTTCACAGCATGCCTTTGTGCGACTACAAAACAAATTCAATGATAATTTTTTATAGAAATATATAATACAACACTCTATTTCCACAAATTATTACTTATTTTTACATCCGTACATATACCATGAAGAGTTTCAATGAAAATGTTTATCAATTGTTTAAACATTGATAAACATTTTCATTGAAACTCTTCTACGGATGTAAAAATAAGCACATTATGTAAAAGCTAGTGTCACTGTCGTCGACCACTTGATAAAAGCCAAGGGGCCGACAATTTGTGGAAATAGAGTGTTGTCTTATATATTTCTACAAGGAAACTTCCCTTTGGAGGAAATTGGATTATATTAAGATAATTTTTAGACTTAATGAATTAATTGATGGATTCAATTAGATATTGAATGAACAGATTTCATGTCTTGGTGTATTTTAGAACTACTCTTTTTATTGGATATTGGGCGAAATACCACCGTATTAAATGAAAGGAAATATTGGTACAATAGTAAACATGTTCTAACATATAAGAATGAAGAACACTAACTTGATCCCAAGAACCTGATGACGTCGAGTTGTCAGGGGCTGATCATCCGATCATACGAGACGCAAAGTATCTCGTTTGATCTAATGATCCGCCCCTGTCAACGAGTGTAATAATGATAAATCTAATATATACACATCCGTAATAAACGAGAAAAAAAAACTAAACATCTGAGGAAAAGTATTACCGGCCCAAATATGGAATTATTGTGTGCGTTCAATTCTGTGGCCGCTACGATTGGATGCCCGTAGATGACGTCATCAACAATGGAATATGACGTAGTCCCTTTGTTGAATCACTTCAGCCACGCACCCGTTCATTGAATATGGTTTCTACCGGCATTGTTGTCATGGAAAAAAGTGAGCATGGTTTGTTCACTACGTCATTAGTTTCAGAAAGGGTTGGTATGGATTCAGAAAACCACAGTGTGGTGATCCGGAACGTCAGATCACACTCTGTGAAATCAATGGTATCAAAACCGGAATATTGATAGGTATATAACAAACTGATATCCTATCTACCTTAGAATTAATTTTTCATTTTCTCAATATGTATCAACAATTATAATAATCAAAATGGACCCGAAAACAATAAGGGACCACTGAAATTTAGATGGAGGATCAGGTACCTTGGAAGACAAAAGCATCCCCGGTTCATTGATCATTTCAACCGTCAGTTAACTTTCACAGTCAAATGAAATAATTAAGGACCGAGTCCTTGAACAACCTATAAATTGCAGAATATGTCAATCAGTGAAAGATTTAATTACAATTAGGGTTATTATGTCGAACATAAAACATGCAAAATGGTTACATTAATCGTAATTTCCGATATTCTTCTAACAAAAACTTTTTAAAGAGAAGTATTTCCCTCTCTATACAGAATTTTCAAACATAAGATATGTATTTGATATTGGATCATTTGCGATTTATAAAAGACGTATGTAGTAGTAGAAATTATATTGCTACCGGACACAGAAACGGTTTATTTCACACCTAGCCTTTACACGTTTCATCTGCCTTAATGAAGGACGATTAAAACCCTTTCTTAACGATAAAAGAGATGACTTCTGTTTCCCTATTATGAATCAGCAAAATTCAAGCAGCACATGCATATGGCGTTTATATCTAACATTTGATAATGCTACAGTCAAACACGGATTTCGCTCGAACCTTGTCAATACAGATACCAATACGAAATTGAAACCCGGGCAAAAATTTGAACACGAACAAAAAATTTTCTCCGCCGTATGGTAGTCCCCGGATTCCATCAGGAATTGACACTGGTTACGATATGGTTTTAATTCTGTATGAACTCGATTCGAAATGCGGCCGTGTGTGACTGTATCAGTTAGTATTTGTAGAGCATGAGTTTCCTATCAGAATTTTCATGTTGCTGTTGACAAGAAATCTACATGACCAAGGGTTCCTAACGTTTTGACGTTCATCATTTCGAAAGTTTTATGTTCGTCATCATGATCTGGTTAACCATTACTGAATATCGGTGTTACAAATGATGAGATATTTCTGCTTTCGTTTCCTACTATTGTCGGACTAGACTTATTCCCAGATTCTATACATAGGGGGCACGACGGGATTCGCTTACCCTTCCAAAGCATCTGAACTTACCCGTAACTTTAGTGGGGTTTGTTTAATTACTACGACTTATTCCAGAAGATGTAAAATGTAATGAATATCACTTGATTGCCTCTAGTGCGAAAGTATGTTTAATTATTTTTCAAGCTTCTTATCCACATTGGAAAATTCAAATAACATACGTTCTTTTCCATTTCAGAATCATTATTTAATAAGGGGAGAGACGAGTTCCATGTGTAAATATATGCATGTATACATGGATGGTGTATAAAATTAAAAAAAGACAAAAAGAATCTTATCTACGAAAGGTGGGACTTGCTATTGATATACTCATAACTAGATATAAAAACTGTCAGCTCTTGATCACAATAGCACGTGGAATACTGGTATTGTTGTAAACAAAAAAATGACATCTATGACAGGCGCTAAACATTGACAGTGTCATTTATTTCTTATATATAACTTATTTGTATGTTCTTTAAACTTATCTCTGTTTATTTGATATAACCGGTCAAATTAAAAAGATATATTATTGTTCAAACATATAGATGAGTACATACCATCACGTTCTCTACTCTTCAGACACCTCAATATTAATTCAGATGTCGAGGGTAAAAGTTATTTCAAATTCATTTCAGTATTATCATTAATTTTTAAAACACTCTTTCTTTCCATTTTAATCTATTTACCTCGGAAATTATTTTACAATGAATAGATTTAAATTGTAAAGCCATCATGTCATCTTTATAGAAGCATAAGCTAAACGTTCATATTAATCGATTTATATTTCTATTGATATAAAGACATGATGTACGTCATCAGATAATTATAAGGGAACATTTTTCCTTCTTATATTGATTCGTGTAGAGATTTGTGTTTTGTTGCCTAGTTTTCCAACAAAGAAATTATGAAAGGTTTGGCACTCATCAAATATTAACTCTAGGTGTATTTCGTTCATATCGTTTATCTTATCCAACAACGAGATAAATCATACGTGTGTAAAAACCACGATTATAAGATATGATATCTTGGTGTCTACTTTATATCGAATAATAATGTCGTATCTGTCAGAGAAAAGAGCAGACAACTATAAATAGTGAGTGTCCAATGTAACATGCTCAAATAGATAAAGACAATTACATGTCCTTTAACTATCTAGTAAGGTTTATAAATGCTTTTTCTTACGTTGACTTGAGGATTGTCTTTTCCCACACGACTCTTTCCAATAACAAAATATTTTCATAATATACGTATGTTAAAAGGCAAGAAGGGTAACTAGACAAGTTGTCATGAAGGAGTAAGCTTTCTCTGCTGACCCGCCACACCCGCCGTGAATTTAAAATCAACTTCGTATGAAATGATTGAGAAATGACTTCTTGTCAAGCCAGGATTAGATAGTTGAGAGGATTAAACAACCACTATTGTACAAATAATTCAACATTCTAATTTACTGAAACATTGAAACTGCAAACAAGGTTAAAATACCCTTGCAAAATGATAACATTTAAGATAATTTTCTATATCCTTGAAACAACAACTTTACAGTAAGTAGTTTACCTCTGTATAAAAAATATTCACATTTAGAAAATCTCCTGTCATATCAGACCGTCTGCGATATAAAAGCTCCGTGTGTAGGCAAAAAAGGGTATATTAATATTTAGATACGGAAAATACACGATTGGAAAACTGTGACCATCACGTTTATTTGACAGTCGGCTGTTAATTTCCTGTGTCTCTGTAAATATAACATCTTACCAGGAACTCATCTATTGACCCAGTAATACTTTTGTGCGGGATAGAATGGCGCTGGAAGACGATATTTAGCACTTAACGTCATTTCAGCGGGAAGATTAAGTAGGGTAACGTTCAATTACAATTGGAGACGCAAGTCCCACACAAACATTATAGGGTATCACGTAGTTCAATTTCCAGTTCATTTGGATATTTTGCGTTCACATACATGTGAAAAAAGTCATTATTAATTGACAAAAATTGTCAATACATCTCTTTAGTTCAAAAGGTTTTTGAATGAGGTCTGTATTATATAGATAGAGAAACGGTGCAATCCCGATTGTCCCATATTTGTGAGTTTTCATATCCCGATTATCCCACATTACTAAATAAACATACCTGTGCGCTTTATGGAAACACCTGTATTAAAGTCTTTCTCTGCTTTCTACGTTTTCATAGATATTGATGCTAGAAATATTTCATTCACAGTTTTATTTTCACTAAAATTATTATGACATCCAAATAAAATATTCTCTCAATTTCTTTTTTTTTTTTTTTTTGTATGTTTTTGTCTCCCATTGTGTGGATTATTTTGTACATTTCTTTATTAATATTATTTTGCTATTTTCTGAATCAATGTCCATTACTGACTGTAACAGAAGTACGTGTATTTATATGCTACGTATGAATAAATAAAATACTGTTTTCTAGATCTGTATATGTAGTTACACAAATTTGCATGAAGCTGTGCACTGTGCACGCTTAGACACCAACAGTGATTCTTGCGTGCTTGTTTAAGGGTAAAATATCACTTTGATGTTGTGCCGACTTGGACCCTGTGTTCTTGAGTGCCACGGCCCTAGAGCTATCACCACTGAAAACAAACATCTTTGGTAGTAACCCCCCCCCCCCCCTTTTCAAAAGATTCTGGATCTGCCAATGGAGTGCATATCAAATCATATGTAACCTAATAAGATATCTAATGCAAATTCAGACAGCAAATGAGTTGACATTAGTCCGGCTATCAGCAGGTAGAGTACCACGACCCTTGGGAGTACTGAAAGTTTCTGTAACGGAGTACACAAATGCCGCATCACACTTAATTTGTTCTAAGTGCATGAATGTGAATTGAGTTTAAACTGTGTTGTGAATCAAATAATGAATCCTGTTAAGTTGATATGAATGTGTAATGTACATTATTTTTTTCCAAAATTTTCAGTTCTATCTTTGAAATGAATAAATAAATGTGAAATACATCGTATATAGCTCCATTTTCACACTTGTTTTGCTTTGAAGAGAAATAGGCTGTAACAGAAATCCTTTGATCTTTCAACTGCATAATTAGCTCAATTATCTAATTAACACATGCTCTATATCCCAACTGTCCCACATACTTTTTCTACCTTTTTTTCATAAATGTGGGACAATCGGGATGACACAAGAGAACCAAGTCTGGAAATAATGGAGAGCAATTAATTCCAATTGCAGTTCTGTCAGTTTACAGAATTTGTGCGGCCCTTTTCACAAAGAATGTTACGATAAAAATCACTCGTAGTCGAAAGTGTATGAAAATTTATTATTGTTTATTTCACAAATTCTAAATGTAAAGTAAGTCAAAATCTGATGTATACAATTTATGCTAATCAAATTTCATCACAATTGGCCGATTTTACCGCACGACGTACAAAATATGTTTTACTAAAATATTGCTTACTTATGATTACGAGTGATTTTGATCGTAAGATATTTATGTGTGTGTGTGTGTGTGTGTGTGTGTGTGTGTGTGTGTGTGTGTGTGTGCAAAAGGGTACCTGGTCTTTAAACATAATACACATGTTATCTACTAGAATTTCAAGTATCTGTTTTATGTAAGAGTCTGTGAAGGTGTTGAATAAAATTGATGATTAATGTAGTTAGTGTAATGATGTAATTTAACAAACAACGGACTTTTGTATGAAGCTGTTAAGATCCTGTTTGAAACTAAATGAGATAAGATAACCCATTTCACTACAGTCAAAGCAAGAGTAGTACATAAGTGAAATATAATTGAATTATAAAACTTGTTTAACTAGTAGGCAAATAAGATTGTGTGTTGTTCTCATAAATAGGTTTTTCAACGAGACTATCATCTTGTCAAAATCATGGTCAGAAAAAATCATAATGAATAAAGGAAGCTATTTCAGTCTGTCAAACCACGCAAACAAACGGGAATTTGCGATATTTTCATACACGATATGAAACAGTTGGTCTCTGCGATGGATAGTGATTTTACATGACGTCATCGTATCTATTCCTGCAACATCAGCATTCGATTCTTTGCTTTGTCTACAACTAATGTGAACTAAAATTCGGTTTGAAAAAGGTTATCATTTAAATAAATTATAACAGGGTTATTTTTCAATCAGTATCGTTTGAAAATAATTAAGGCGGCATGCATTTTTGTATTGCTAAATGGCAAGCTTTATTACTTATGCCAGGTATTTCCAGTGCCTGAGAGGAAACCATTTACATTAGCAACATATTTCCAGTGAACACGTGCAACTTTGAACTAACGAATTGAATTCAAATATAGTGTGCCTCAATAAATTTGTGCTTTTTATATTTACACATTTCCGGGATCACACTGTCATCGCGGCTATGCACAGTTGCGATGACTGCACTGATCTCTAAATAAAACAGAACTGCAGGAACACAAACTTCTGTTTATTTCTAAAATTGTATTGTACTGAATTTCAGTGATGAATATTGTCACCAATATTGCATCAATGCGGCATGGCGGTATGAGAAGTCGACGGAGATAGGTTCTACTTTTAGTCTCACTCTAATGGTGGTTTAGTAGTAAGAGTGGTTACTTTTTTGAGCGGGGGGAACCAGGTTCGAACCGGGTACGCGAAAAACCTTAACCAAGAATTCCTGTAGTAATTGTTTCTTCGATAAATCTTGAAGTGAAAGTTACGGGACTTTCAGATGAGGCTTCAAAAATTCAAACTCCGTATCATAGTTGGCGCTGCCACGATGAAGATCGGGTGTATCGAGAAAAGGGGAATTATGTAAAGTATGCATTATGCATTAGGTGAGAAATTTCTGAGCACAAGACCATCAAGTGGGAAATACAACAACAATACATAAAAAACAACACCATTAGTATAATTATCACCAACCTGCGATCGACTGTATAGATTACTACATTGTCTATCAGTCTTACGTCACTTTTCAAAGTCTGCATACTGAAACGATAATACTTTAATTTGATTGTGTAGTTATATATGCATACTACATTCCTCACTGAAAAGAATTTGTTTCCAGGTATTAATTTCCAGTTTTGGTCAGTCAGAAAGGGAATATAAGACTATTACAATTGAATTGGGTTAATGAGCTTCGTTAATTATATGATACATAGATTGACACACATTATCGTGGCCATCAATAAAATAGCTGAATTAGCTATCAGAAAGATAGAGAATAATGCATACACCCGTGCGCCCGTTCCAGCACTATTAGATAAAAAGCAGCTTTAAAGCTAGATCTACACAAAGTCATGCCTGCAGTTTTTCTAAAATGTTTTAAACAATTGAAACATTTAATGTCTTATAATGGTTTAATGTTCTATATAAATATATTTTAGAAATCATTTATCTGACATTCATACACAAACATTATATTATCTGTTCCGATATATTTTCATTTATATTTATTTATCTAATATAAATATAGTTATCGGCATTAGCTTCCAATACATTCGAAGTGTAAAAGGCGAGTGAGATAAACCTTGCCATATACATCGTGCTCACGTACAACTATAAAGAGTTTACCTTTTAAAAATCTTATGAAAATTGTCTCTTTCACGCCCATCTTCCTTCTACGAACAGAAAATGATGACATATTCACCAAAACTAAATACATTGTATATAAAAAATGGAAACGAAAGGGAATCCAAAAGAAGATCTAATACACTTACAAATGTGTTTGATTGTCAGATTGAGGGACGCATGTCTTTGATACGGAAACTATTCGGTTAATATATTACTTTTTTCCATAAATAGCCTCTACTACGATGTATGTTACTTGTCACGATATCTAACGATCCAACAGGTTAATATGCCATTAATTTGATATCATTCATCAGCAGATTTCACATACTGGTCCTGTTTTAACGCCAAATTTCCAAATCAATCAACAACATATAATTGTCACCTCACTGCAGAATAATACGAGAATGTAAATTCAAATAGGACAATAATTACATGTTTTCACTCATTTATTGTTCTTGTCCTTGAACAAGGCGATTTTTACCGGTCAGCAGGGGAAGCCTACACTGCGGTACCTGATCCAATTCAGGTTATTCATAGGTCCTTTTAATCGATATTCACCAATTTTGAAAATGTACCTAGTTCTTCTGGTGATTGATGTCTTGGTATCTGTAATATCTATATATCAGCTCAGGGTCTTTTGTTTAATTATAAAAGTGAAACAATTCTGTCGGTAAAACAGAAATCCGTTTGACATCGAAATAAGCTCTCTCTCCTCTCTCTCTCTCATGTATAAGATAAGATTTTTAAAACTTTTATTACATTATAGACCTATAAAAAGTGGCCTAATAAGTAAAAAATATATTTTATCTAATGGTTATCTAATGGTTGTAGTCGGCTTTCTAGCCCAGATGAGGTGATCAACCCTCTGCCTTCCAAAAACAATCCCCATTTTCAAAATAAATGTCACTTTCATACGTGCACTTGGTGCATCAAGTTATTTTCGCTAACATACTTCAAAATAATTCCTGTAATTGCCGTTTGAAATGCCGTGGCTGATAAAAGTTTTCTTAGATTTAAGACGCAATTGATGTATTTGAATTATTATAATTATTACAATCATCATCGTTGTCGTCGTCGTCATCATCATCATCATCATCATCATTTTTTGTTATTATTATTATTATTATTTTTATCATTATTATTATTATTATTATTATTATTATTATTATTATTATATTATTATTATATTTATTATTATTATTATTATTATTATTACTATTATTATTATTATTATCAAATGGGTATCTTAGTCACTGCGCTCTAAAATTGGCGGCAAAAAATAACCATGTAATTTTGGGTCATGATTCACTTACAGGGATATTGCAGAAAACTCCAAAAGTGTAAACGAAAAAAGTTTACATGCACGCATTATGCTATACTACATATAATACATAACACGCCGTTTTATGGTATTTGGAGTTAGTTTGAATTTCTTGCAATTTGAACCCGGCTGATGAAGATAATGGGTTTTATTAGTGCTCTCTCTCTCTCTCTCTCTCTCTCTCTCTCTCTCTCTCTCTCTCTGAATGGAAGGTCAAAGGTTACAAAATGTTGCTCTATTATTCGGGGCAAATAATTCCATTATTGAACGCAATGTTTAAGAGAATTTCGTAGAGTTGCTGAGAGAAAGGGGCGATCAGAGACAACGATTCATGTACCATCTGATACCTGATTCTATTCTTTCTGCAATATGTTATTGCGAAACATTGTCTCACCAACATATTTGTTTCATTAAACGTTCTCGATTTTTAAATTTGTAGCCCTATTATTACCAGCAATGTTAATGTCCCTAAAATATCGCGTTGTCTCGCGAGACTTGATACTCTTCTAACTTGATATGTACAGGTTTCCAAAGAGCGATAACTACATAAAGGTAAAAAGTTTAATCAAACGATTTAAAAAACAGTGTTACACATATATCTTTTATTTAAAAGATGTATTAGATCTATCTTCGGGTGGGCCAAATCGTAGGCCTCATGAATTTTGTACCTTGCGCAGTTAATGTTATCTTCAACTTAGTCACTTCAAAAAGAATGAAAATTTAATTATCTTGGCCTGATGATTTAAAAGTGTAATGGGCATGCCTCGGCGTGGACAAAGCTAACTTGATACTCGGGTTAGTTGGATTTCTCCATGATCACTAGGAAATAAACACAGGATATCATATGGCAAAATATAAATTACATGGCATATTAGCCCGAGACTCAAATATAAGACCGAGATGCGTAGGCACGAGGTCTGATATTGGTCGAGGGTTGATATCGCATACGATACAGATGTTGACATGTATTGTTGTTATTATCATATATTTGGAATATTTAAAAAGACATTAAGAAATATATTTCAATATATATTTATAATGTCTACTGACTTCATTCCTAATTATTTCGGAGAGTGAGTTGGCCATCTCGTCGTTCAGATTTTTTCCCTTGAAGGGGAGTAACCCAGTATAAACTAGGTCTTGAAGTTGTTTGCAGTCAGAAATCGGTTGATACCGCATTGACATATATGGTGTCTGGCGTAAATTCGTCACCATTTTCTTTAAAAGTTGCATTCATATAAATATTTCTGATGCATGTCCAATTTCGCTTAATAATTCGCCGCGTAAATTGTTTATGTAATTGCTGCCGTCTAGGATCGCAGCGGAAAACTATCGAGGTGTTCAAAATGGGGTGCTATAAAGGTGTGTGATAAAGGGAGGGCTGGTACAGGGTATGTGATAAAGGACACATGCTCGTCCCAGTATCAAGGTTGATAGTACCCTATATTCTATAGTAGATATATAATGCAGATAGATTTCTCTAGTTTTTTCTTTGGGGAAAAACGTTCAAAAGCGCTATTTCGTAACAATTGTGATCACGAAAAAATGGAAAACAATCTCATATTTATATGTTTTCCTTCTCTGTTAAACCAAAGACCGTACTTAATCGTGCACATACTAACTTTATAGCAAAAATCCAAAACAATTAATATCGAGCATTTAGCGGTTCACGACTCAGATTTTTCAAGGCTCGAATTCTAACCCGCGTCAGCCGCATCTGAATGGAAGCCTGAACATAGAAGGCTACAGAGTTTTTATTTTTCAGTACATCACTCTTGACTGATTTCAATAGAAACGAAAATAGGCACATCTTATATGTGTATTATTAGTTACATGGTGCACAGTTGACTGAATACGACATATACGTTGTTGGAATCGCTCGAGTCCCATATGGAATTAACGTACCACGTATATATCGTATTTGGTCAATTGTACACCATGTACCGTATATATCTTACTGACTACCGTTCTCTTATGTCATATTAGATAAACTGAACAAACAACATTAGTTTGTATCGCCTCCCCCCCCCCTTCAGAGGTGGCCCAGTGGTTCCTTCAGTCGGACTTCAGCACATGCCTACCTTCAAAGCAATTGTCATACTTTTTTCACCACAAGCACTGAGAGAAATACGGTAGCAGACTAGCCTTATGGATTGCTTTCAGCGTATAATATTTGAACCTTCAGTAGAAATGTTCGCATCCGATGTGTCAGCAAACTGGCGTCTGATCTAGTTTGACGCCATTTATGTTTGGAATCCGAAACTGTGCCAACCACGGGAGATAATTCTCGCATCAACCCCAAATAAAACTCATCAACCCCATATCAAGGACCAGATCTGTATTGAATATCCACCGTGTTCACGTGATCAAAGATAACCAAGTGCATTTCAATATTTAAGTTATCAGTAAGATAAAGTATCTTGTATAGTACAACATATACGAATAGTGACAGTTTAATTCGCAATATGCAAAGTAAAGATCTTTATGAGCGTCTGCGAATATTACAAATATTTATTTTTCTAGGAGAGAACAGAAAACACACAAATCCTGTTTTGCCGACCAATTAATACCGATCCTCCTTATTATGATATCAGCATGGGTAAAACTGTTTTCTGTCAGTGTAGAAAATTATCAGTGCAATCAAACAAAACCGATGAAGAACACAGATTAAAGAATATCACTATCATATAAAGGCAACGTCGTTTAATTTTGTATTGCATAATACCTAAAGAGTAAGTGATGTAACAAGTGTGCCGGAATAACAGTATCGAAATAAAAATGCCCTAAGGTTAGTTGTATACATAGATCACTCTATTAACAGAGGCATCTTGTCTTAAACAAAAGCGTTAAACATTATATAATATTACGTGAAGGATATATGACGAAAGACATAAGTCATAATGGCAAATGTTTTATACAAGTAATGCCGTTTCTCGCAGAAATACTACTGTTCTTTACAATACGGATCACTTTATATACAGTTACATATATCTTTATCATTTGTTCTCCATGTCATAAGTGCCTACTAAGTATGACATTAACGTAAACTGCTGATCGTTATCTTTTCTGTCATTGCATACATTATATTAATACATCCATCCAATACATCAAAATCTATCATTTTGTTTGTCTATCTGTACATCGATCAAATAAATAATAGTGGTGTTTCCGGAGGAAGGGGGGTTAAACACCATTGAAACTCTTATGATATATAAATTAATACAAAGTTAAAATCTCAAATGTGACGTGTTGCAAAAACGTTTTCAGCATTATATATACATATATAT
>JACSZP010005161.1:396-10423 GCA_016161895.1 Pinna nobilis | reverse complement strand
AAAACTTTTATATAAATAATCTATGGTGCAATAATGAAATTAAGATAGGTAACAATTATGTCAATTATAAACACTGGCGTAAACAGAATATTCTTTATATAAACGGCATAATAATTCAGGTGGAAGTTTCTTTGACTATGATACTTTTAAAAATAAATTTGTTTTAAAAACCAATGTTTTAGAATACTCTGGTCTAGCAAGATCAATCAAAATACTTAGAAAATATAAAGAATCTAATTTTGAAAAAGTTTCTTGACCCAGTATGCCTCCCTTTATTGAATTAATAATAAAAAATAAAAAGGTACCAGACTAATTTATAGGTTTATGAAAAGTGGGAGACTAGTAATAAACTCGCAGTTGAAATGGTCACAAATATTTAATGACTTGGATAATATTCAATTTAGTGACGTCTACCAATCAATCACATGTCTTAAAGAATCAAATATCCAGTTTTTCCAATTCAGGATTAATCATTATGCGTTAACCACTAACAAATCTGCTTTCAGAAGAATATATGTGATTCTCCTCTTTGCACTTTTTGCGATGAACATGATGAGGATATCATCGCTTGCTGTGGTCATTGAAGATGAATGGTCAAAATGGAAACTAGCCCTTGTAAATCTATTTGCCTTTATTTCTACTATGCCCACCGAAAGTATTGCGTTTCTCTCTCACATGAATGTATGAGTGTAAGGTGTATGGAAGGGTACTGCTACATATAGAAGTTAATGAAAGAATTCAACGTTGTACATCATACTAATCATTTATAAGAAATCACTAACAAAACATTGTATATCAATATTGATTTCGCGGTAGCAAGAGTTTGTTCTTGTTACATAAATGTGTATAGTACCGAAAAAAAGTGTGTAAAACGAGAAAAGAAAAAAAAGAAAATTGGTGCCTACAATGAAGGTGTTCATAGGATATTTGTTGTATACATGTATATTTACTTTTTCTTCACATGTGGATAAACCTATTGGATTCCCCATGTAACTTTATTTTCGGTAGTTGGATATCAAATCATCTCTAGGTAGTTCTTCTGTCTTCCTCTGTTTTACATGCATCCGTTCGATCATGTTGTTTTAGCTCACCTGAGCCAATGGCTCAAGTCAGCAATAGTCATAACACATTGTCAGTTGTCAGTACATCGTCTGTAAAATTTTCATACAAATGTATTTTCTACTTCTTCTTCGAACAATTGCAGGGACCCATGGTCCCCTACACCTGTTGCTTTTTTAGTTGGATCTTCCCATTGGTCTCAAATAAGGGCTGCAAAGAATGAAAAAAAAAATACATCTAAGTCATCTAGAAGGATGTGTGAACAAGTGTTGTTGTTTTTGGTTCAATTCAGAAATCAAATTTTTGATGACTTTTTTATGGTTTTGGATTCTTTAATTGCTGAACATGTATTTCAAGGTTCTCAATGTTCATCATTTAATGAATTTTAAAAATTAGGGAGAATGTCAAAGGTAAAAAGGAATAAATGTAACAGCAAGTTGTTACAAAAGTCTCGGAAACTTACCTACCGGTGGTTAATGCAACATGTCTATCTAGGTGAACACTGAAATTAAAGTGTTGCTATAACATTCAGAAATTGTTACCATAAAAGTTTTTTAATCATGAGGAACAAGAAAACATAGGGTTTAGGGGTGAGTATCTCAATGGATTAACAGATATTTAATGATTTCTTAAATGATGGATGGGAAATGACACCCGAGAACCCCCAAGATTACATCATTCAATTTACCTTGTCATGTGCAACAAGAAAATACATTAAGGGTAGGAAGCTCAATGGGTTTTCAGATAATTAAGGATTTGTGGGCTAAGGGGTTAGATGATGACCCCTGGAACATCCCAATATATTATCATTTAATTAGTCTGCATCATGGTGGGAAATGATCCCCAAGAACAAAAAAAATCACAATTGACTTTGTCTATAACAAATAAATAGTGGTTAAGGGATAGTGATCTGAACATTTTCTGGGATAATTTATGAATTTTGAAATAAGTCGGTAAGGAATTATCCCCTGGTGTCCCAGTATATCATCATTTAATTTGTCATGTAATGTGTTACAAGATATAACATATGGTTTAGGAGCGATAATATAAAAGGATTTTGAGATAAATGAAGATTTTTGAAATGAGGAGTTGGGAAATTACACCCCCTCCCAAATTGTATCAATTAACTTTGTCCTAATGATCATGTAAAACAAAATGATATATGGTTTAGGGGTGGGGATCTAAAGGAATTTTTTTTAGGTAAGTGAGCATTTGTGAAACAAGGGGGTGTGGAATGACCTCCGGAACCCCTTAATATATCACCATTGTCTTACCATGTGTAACAAGAAAATATATGGTTTAGGCATATGAATTTAAAAGGTTTTGTTTTATCTAATTGAGAACTTGTGAAAAAAAAATTACAAACAAATTAAGAAGAAATCCACCTATTTTTATGGAAATTTAAAAAAAATAACAGGGTATGATGGTGAAGGCTACATTATCAGAAAATGTCTCTCCAAAATGAAAATGATTCTGTTCAGGATCATATGGGGACACTGAAAATGCTTTATGTAATTATGTGATTTATCAGTGCGCAAGATGGAAATATTCGGGTGTCAGGTCCTATTCTGTCAATAAAAGCAAAACAGTTAGCTTTGTATATTAGTGATAAATGTCTGATGCTTATTCTACATGAGCTATAAGAGACTATCAGTTAGTTGTATTGTTCGACTGAGTGTGAAGAAAATTATATTCCCCAAGGAACTCGATATATCCAGGTTCCACTGTACTTCTATTTCAAGATGAGGGATATCAAGATTTATTTACTTAATATTTACTTCCAGCACTAATAACTTTATTTATTCAAGAATGAGTATATGTTTATGTTTCACTGAACAATATACTGTTAAATATCAAAGTATATGTAGATATGGGTAAGGAAAGGATAACGTAGTATTAGAGGTACGCCTGCCAGTGTTCTACCCAGAAATTCTGAATAGCATGGTCACTGGTGGTACTTAAGTGCGTGGTGGTGATAGAACACACATGTAAATTGCACCACAAACATAAGTCAGGTATGAACTATGTGTGTGGTGACCATGGAGATGTATTATAAGTAATATTTGAGTATAACTAGGTCAATAATTGCCAGATATGTAAATGAAATATGGTGTTCGAACAGAAAAATAGAGTGGGGGTAATGTAGAAAGCATTGTGGTGAATTGAAATAGCTTGGTGGTACCATCACACTTTATGGACCTGGGGAGAACACTGCCTAGAGTGTAGGTTGGTGGTTTCATCGATGGCTAGGTAAGGGAAGGGGTAGGTAAGATGTTTAAATGGATGCAAAGGTACATTGGTAGGTGTTTATAGAGACATATACAGAGAATTATTTAGAAAAAAAAGCATTAAATTTTCTTTTTTAAGTCAGTTTTTTTTATTGAATTGCTTTCTTGAGAGGCGATATGAAGACAGCAATGACAAGACTCCTTCAGGCATAATGACCATCTCAACTGCACAGCATACCCGGCAGAGAGATGGAGAATCATGTGGGGTGTATGTCTTGAAGTTTAGAGGGCTTAAAATCCTCTGCATGGACTAACAAAGAAACTCTGACAGACTGAAAAGGCTAGAGATAACAACCTTCCAATGTGATTGCTAGAGTATTTTAATGTGTGTATATATATACTTTTATCATTGAAAAGTAGAATGTTTATTTGTAGTTTTGATGGCAGCTATGTTTATGTTTCATTTTCTATAAAAATTTGGCTGGAAACTTGTACATTGCAAGTTATATGAAGTCATGATAATGTTTATTTCTTAATGTACCTTGAGCACGAGTTACATATATGATCAAAGATTGAATCTATGATTTGAGATACATCACAAACCCATGTTGGTATAAGGAAGCTGTGTCATGGGAAATACATATTTCCTACCTATTTCCTAGAATAAATTGGTATCCTGTGTCATGATGTCCCACCTTATCCTCTCCAACACTTCAGGTAGGGAGTCAGTCAGTCAAAAATTCCTCAATAAAATATGAATCAAAATGTATCGAACCACGGACAATCAATTTTAATTACAAATTGGATCCTGTATTTTATGGAGTAAAGGTGGATTGGATACGGTGTATTAAAACTATTATTTGATAAGAACAGTATCATAAATAATTTCCCTTATCACAATAAGGCAGGCGAACTGGTGCCGCTAATGAAACACTAAAACCTCTACGGTGTTTAGGGTATCGCTTAGCCTTCTATAAGAGTGTAATGATATACCGCGCGGTTCATTACATCGCGGTATAAAGTTCACGGTTCGGTACACGGTACAGCCGAGGTTTCTATCAAGCTGAGTTTTAAATCCGTTTTCCGTTTAAATTCTGTATATCTGTTTTAGTCCGGGGTAGTTTACCATTATTCGATGCTCCTTCAAATTTTAAATCAAAAATATAGAGTCATTTTAAATGACAGACAAAAGTTAATCCAATATTTAGAAACCAGTTGGAAGTAAAGTTTTGGGATGTAGGAACGTTCTTATATAGAGAGCAGCAGCCTGCAGTTTACGCTACTGCATTAATTAATTTTAAAGATCGTTGACATTAACGCTCAAATTTTCGAATACCTCAAACAAATATTCGCATATCAAAATCTGCTTTTCTTTTAAGCTCTACCACATATTCATTTTCGGCTCTCATTTTTAGGTAGATCTGGCAAAACTGACAATTAGATGTATTGTTGTTTTGTAATCTATTCAAGAATTTCACAAATTTATATGGAGTCGCAGATGAGGACGATCAAAGGCGAACATACTAAATCACATAGAGGCGAACGCTCTCCTTGCATGACGCTTATTAAATTAGCTTTGTTTGTGTGTGGGTTATGATGAATATTAATAGCTAATAATTGCAAAAGTGTTGTATTTGATGACAAAGCTGTCACGATTTACGATGCAAAGTGTTCTTGCAACGTCATCCGTGGTGTAATTAGCGAGAATGACGGTGTTATGTGCCGATCCGTAATCGAAAGGAAGCTGAAAATGATGTACTTCGTGCCAGTTGTGGATTGAATTCATATTTATAGCTTTTGGCAGCTGTTAAGTAGAAATTAATAGTGAAAAGATATGAGAATTATTAAGAACCACCGGAAAGGGGGGGGGGGGGTCATTGGCCTATTGGTGTGCGAATTCGTCTTCCGATGGAGAAGTCTAAGGTTAGAGCCCTAGCAAAGCTCCAATTTGATTGTTGTCCCTGTATTTCGGATGAGGAAGTAAAATCATGTGTCCCATTAGGTAAAACGAGCCGATCTTGGGACAATATGTC
This sequence comes from Pinna nobilis, assembly GCA_016161895.1. Classification (NCBI taxonomy): domain Eukaryota; kingdom Metazoa; phylum Mollusca; class Bivalvia; order Pterioida; family Pinnidae; genus Pinna; species Pinna nobilis. Next base: position 5,103 of record JACSZP010005161.1, on the reverse strand, counting down.
GCTCTTCACCAGCACACGGTGACATCTGCACACAAGTGAAAGTTCTTTGGACGTTAACAAGCAATACAACCAACCACCCATTGGTGCGGTTGAAATTATTTGTAATATTGATTTAGACGAATACATTATTTATTGTTTCGTGAGCATTTTTGTCGTTGTATTAAAGTTTAACGTCTCGCTCGTGAATATTTCACTCATATAAAGACGTCACCGTGTGCCGGTGAAGGTATACAAATTTAGCCTATGTTCGGTACTGCCAACACCTACTGTGACACGGGACCTCGGTTTTTACCGTCTCATAAAAAGACGGACCGCAAATCGCAGCGTGATGCCGTGCGGATTCGAACCCGGACCCTTTCGATTCGAAGTCGAGCACACTAACCACTCGGCCACGGCGGTCCCTCATGAACATTAAATTGCTGGTTTCGTATCGACTTAAGGATCGTACTGCTGAAGATTTGTTTCTTTAAACAAAATAAATGAAAAATATTAAAACCTTAAACAAACATCCCTGTACTGGAATTAATGCTCGAGAAGTTCTCTACATGCAATACTGAAATGAAAGTAAAAGGTGTAAAAGTAATTTATTCCAAGATCATGCGTCTTAAGACAATTTCAACATTATATTTGCAACGCAGACTTCTGGAAAGGAAACGTAAAATTGAAGAAAACAGAAATTGAGGAGAAACTAATTTTAAGCAATTAAAGTCACAATTATCTTTAAATTAAAAGGTTTATGCCCTGTATAAACATTTGGTGCGTGCTATTGCTCTAATCTACATGATTTATTTCATTTGTTGAACCTTAATCGGGACTTGCATCCTACATTTTATTGCATCGTACTTCAGGCTCAGCCGATTGGATAAGTTTCGACCAATCAGGACGTAGAACTTGGGACCTCGGCTAGATAGAATTGGTAGAGATTTGTAAAACATCAAACCATGATCATATATAGCGATGTTTTTAATCACTTTTCAATAAATTATGACTCAGATTATAGAAATACTGTAGTTTTCCATAACTTTTGAATCTTTATGCTTTCAAAGACACCATTCTCTTTTGTTGTTACAACATACTTGTTGAGGAGTTTTGTGGTAATTTGCTGAAACAGAACAGGGTCATTATAAATTCTGTCAATGGCAATGCCTTTTCTTGTGAAAAAAACAAAGTCGCACCACTTAAACTTGCTAACTCCAAGTTGACCTTGGATTTGGCAGTACCAGGGTGAGGATACTTTTAAACGTACCTCATTGTTCTCATCTAAGTATACATGGTAGTGGTCATCTCTACATGCTTCCTTAGGAGAGACGTTTTGGTGCATAAAACTACATTTTACCTCCATCAAACCCTGACCACAACATACACATGACACAACACTATCAGGAGATGCACCTATGATTTGGTTTTGCTGGTCAATTAAACGACCACAGAGTCCGACCTTTAGAGACCTATGTTGCTGTTAAAGTTGCTCAATATACAACTGTCTAGCAACCGATTAATTTTATTTTCCAAATAAATGTTACTGACGGTGGTGCATCAACACTTTTTCTTTCACCTAGTATGACCTTAAGAATGTAATTCGCCTAGCATGGCCTGGGGAATGTAATTAAATTTTAATTAAAACATTTAATGTTTCAAAAACAATTAATAATGTAATTAAATTGTAATTAAATCAGTGTAAAACTGATGAGACTAATGCGACCATTGCGATGTTTGAACCAGTCAGGATTTTCATTTTGACCCCTAGTACTGACTTCAATAGATTTCAGCACATCCTGTGTGAAGACAGATTTCAGTTGTGTTGTCGTTTAACGTCCCACTCAAGAATATTTCACTCATATGGAGACGTCACCGATTGCCGGTGAAGGGCGACAAATTGTGCATGTGCTCTGGCCGTATAGCAGGGAGGGTTCTTTAACGTGCCAACACCTACTGTGACACGGGACCTCGGTTTTTACTGTTCATCCGAAAGACAGGGACGGCCAACCGCGGAGTTGCGCTGCGGGAATCGAACCCCGGACCCCTCGGCTCGAAGTCGAACACGCAAACCACTCGGCCACGGAGGACCCATTTCAGTTGTGTAGTGAATTCTGAACCAGTAGCTTGACTGGTTTGACTACGTGAACAATAGTGGGTATTGTGCCGTTTTCATCATCCCTTGAAGGGTTCAGGGTTTGAAGTATAAGAGCACCAGTTCCCTTAAACAAATCAAATATTTCCTGTTCAATATGCCCATCGGGCACACTCAAAACATTTACATATGGGAAAATGGGGTAAGTAGAAGATATCAAGGGACATTAAAAATTCAATTAATCAACCACAGATAATACCGTGGCCAAATGAGAAGAGACATCACTACAAACTATTATACACACAGTAAAAATAGATTATGTAACTGTATGACAATTATACTTATAAGTAAAATAGACGTACACGAATCCCACTGAATACTGGGATTACAGTTCAGGTGCCCCGAAAGGGTAAGCAACTCCTGCTCCAAGGAACTCACCAGTATTTCGAATCCGTAAAAAAGACGTACACGAATCCCACTGAATACTGGGATTACAGTTCAGGTGCCCCGAAAGGGTAAGCAACTCCTGCTCCAAGGAACTCACAAGTATTTCGAATCCGAGAAAACATCAAGTTCGGTAATAGTCGTGAACGGTAAAAGTAAGACGGGATTAGGTGTATGACAAGGGGAATATGTCCCTCATCATCTGTTGTTGTTGCATTGTTGTTGAACGTCCCACTCAAGAATATTTCACTCATATGGAGACGTCACCGTGTGCCGGTGAAGGGCGACAAATTTTGCTTGTGCTTGGCACTGCTGGCCGTAGAGCAGGGAGGGTTCTTTAACGTGCCAACACCTACTGTGACACAGGACCTCGGGTTTTACTGTCTCATCCGAAAGACAGGGACGGCCAACCGCGGAGTGGTGCTGCGGGAATCGAACCCCGGACCCCTCGGTTCGAAGTCGAACAAGCTAACCACTGGGCCACGGAGGCCCCACATATTTGTTAGAGTAGCTTTATTTTTCCAATAGAAGTAGTGTTATCTAATCTTATGTCAGTTTCATCGACTTTTCAAGGGCATTTCTTTGATCCGGTATGGTCCCGAAATTACAATGCCCTTGATCACGTGCCTTTAAAAAATTCTTAGCACTTTCTTTTTATTTTTGCGGCAAATACGAAAAATTATTACGGAGGAGAGATAAAAATATATATTCTAAATAAAGTACTGGTTCGTGATCCCAGGTTGCAAATCTTTCATGAAAGGAACATAGGCCAGATAAGTATCCTTGGATTTAAGCTATTTAATTGATCTGTCCATTTCAATACCTCATTAATTAGACTTTACAGGGCCGTTGTGACCTTATGTTTAGCGTGTTCGACTAAAAATCGGGAAGTTCCGGGTGCAAGCCCAAGTCATGGTACGGTTAGCCGTCCATGTGTTTCGGATGAGAAAAAACCCAAGGTCCCATGTTACAGTAGGTGTTGGCACGGTGAAGAACCTCCCTGCTCTACGACCATAAATACCGGGCATAGGCAAAATTTTTCGGACTTTAGGTCTACCAGAGCTCGGTAACGTCCCCATGAGTGAAATTTGCTTGTTTGGGATGTTAAACAACAATCTAACCAATCACAATACAACTTAATTACTTTACAGTGGATGCTTTAATTTTCAATTCATTATGTATTTTACCAAACAAGTTAGTAACGTCCCTGCTAAAAGTCTTAGCACTTTATTTGCGGCAACTTCGAAATAAAGGGATGGAAAATGTAAAATAATATCTAAAATCTACAAATTAGATTCAAGGACGATAAAATAAGCCGTATAAGTGTTTTTTATTGATATATCACACTATATGTCGTACTAATTTCTTCATTTTCCTGAACCTTTGATTTTACGATCTATTTCGAAATGTCCCTATTGGGACTTGTAATTTACATCAGAGGCGGCTTCTGCGTGGGTGTATTCATCTGTTTAAATGAAAGGATCAAGTGTGCCTAGAATTTTGTGACGTGGTGATGAAAGTCACATGATCGAAGACCCGAAACGTTATCTCGGAAACTACCTACCGGGCTATTTGTTTCTGTATAGCTTTTTCAAATGATCCTGCTAGACATTAAATAGCCCGAGGTAATTTAAATTAATTATTGCAATCGTTTTCGTTAAAGTTAACATTTTGGAGTTTGCCTATATTTACCGAATAATATGAATTTTGTCTACATTCGATTTCTAAATTCCGTTTTTACAATAATTATTTGAAGCTGATAATGTATTTAACGTTGCAATTCACTCATATATACACAAGCGAGTGCATTAAGATCTGCTTAAATGCTAAATTTAGTTCTAAATCGTAAGTAAGCCCAAAGCATCAAGTTTACTCAATCATGGTTGTGTCAAGTGTTCTCCTTGTCTAACGCCACTCTCACGAATTAAAAATGGAGATTTTATTTCTACGAACTAAATTGGATTAAATTCCACCGTGCATATTTAAAATGTCGTATATTTCCTTTAAACAGCATCAAATGAAGGTTTAGATACGGGCGATTTTAGTTTACACTTTTAAACATATTTTATTACGATTTAGATAATTTCACACACAAATTTGAACATAAAATTACATAGCTGGGTGAATATTTAACTGAGGGCCGATCGCTGTCCGAACCTCATAACTCAAGAAAGATGAAAATTAAAAAAAAT
>JACSZP010005155.1:1647-14628 GCA_016161895.1 Pinna nobilis | reverse complement strand
CAAAATTTGGCACACGGTGACGTCTCCATATGAGTGAAATATTCTTGAGTGGGACGTTAAACAACAACAAAACAAACAAACAAAAAACATATATAATAGCAAATCAAATTATATAAAACACCTTTCTAGAAAACCGATGATGAAAAAAAGTAAAAATAACAAAAGAATTCTGGTATTTATGTAACAGCTTAGCAATGTAGATATATTTTTTTCAAAATACTATAGATATATTTATATACATGTGTATGTGTAATCAAAGTAAATTAAATTAGATAACATGATAGGTATGTGGCACCTTGTTAGAAAAACCGATGACATATAATTTTGTTAAGATAAATTTGTTCATTCATTGAATAATTTTAGATTTTACTATAGATAATTTACATATACATATACAAGAAGCAAATAAGATAATACAAAACGTCATTCAAGATTAATGGTCATAATAATTAATGAGTTTTTTTGTATTTTGTTTGAAAAATTCATTTGACATGAAACTAGGGTCGGGTTAACCCAGGACATTTACGAGCGCAAATACCATGGATAAAAATGCCGTACATTAGTCAAACTGTGAAGTTTGTCGCCCTTCACCGGTACACGGTGACGTCTCCATATGAGTGAAATATTCTTGAGTGGGACGTTAAACAACAACAAAACAACAACAACAACAACTGAAGTCCTTCACTTGTACTTAGTGACGTCTCGATGTCAGCGAAAGTTTCTCAAGGACAATAGGGGCGCCCTCCAGCATGTTAGTGAAAGGTTCTCAAGTGAGACATGAAACAATAACAACAACAACAATAGGACCAACAACAACAATCAATGTTCAAAGAAAGACAATACGTGTACAGTACATTAAAATTGTCTTCAAGAAATGACTTAATATATTCTCATTAAAAGACATAATTTACCAATAATAGGTCGTGTGGAATTAAGGAACTCTGACAGACTATGACGTCACACAAGGAGAAAAATTTCAGCCTACCTTGCCCAAGTCTCATCCCAAACAAGCCATCGACGTTGATATCACTGTAGTCCCCACTGAAAAATGCTACCTCTCTCTTCACCTCCTCCAGAACCCCCTCCAGGAGTGACTTGTGATCCAGGGAGGGTGCCGCGAGGATCACAGGTAATAAAAACAAAATCCAGATGGACCCTCTCATGACTTAAGATGGCACTGTAGAGGCTAGAAGAACACGTGGTAGATATAGCAGGTGTTAAAGTTTTATCTTTGAAGTCACCATTCAGAGCGACAGCACTGCGCTAACCTTTATAACTGACGAGTCTTAGAAAACAAGCCTGGCTTATCGAATTATCTGTACGTGATGTGTAATTCAAATAATGCCTAACAGATCAAATGCGTGCAATAACTCGAAATACCGGATTTATAATACTGTATCAGTGTTTCAACATAATTTCATTTTATATGCCAATGACCTGCACTTCATAGAATATATATATGGTATTGTTGTTTAACGCCCCACTCAAGAATATTTCACTCATATGGAGACGTCACCGGGTGCCGGTGAAGGTCTACAATTTTGCCTATGTTCGGCACTGCTGACTGTAGAACAGAGAGGGTTCTTTAATGTGCCAACACCTACTGTGACACAGGACCTCGGTTTTTACTGTCTCATCCGAAAGACAGGGACGGCCAACCTCGGAGTGGCGCTAAGCGGCTCGAGCCCGGATCTCTCGATTCGCAGTCGAACACGTTTACCACTCGGGTTTTCATCGTCCTGATTATGGTGCCTGTAGCTTCTAAATCAAAATATTAAATCTTGACTGACGCTTTCCTTCTCTGCAAAATATTTTACACGTATGACTTAGATCTACAGTAAAACATTCCTACATATACTCTGTTTCGCCAAAACTGTTCACAGATCTCCTCGAAAAACACGTCAAATGCCCCTAACAGCTTTCAAACAGCTTTGTCGCTAGGCTACGATGACTGTTTAGCACAGTTGATGAAATAATTTTCGCAGAATTTTGAAATACAACGACTTTAATAATTGTCGTTTAAAAAAACAGAGTATATACTTAGATACTGGCATACTGGACCCAGTTGCACAATAGTTTAACTAGCAGTTAAATTTAACTATGAACTTACTGATGGTAAAATAAGTGGTTGTGGTAACTTTGAAATAATTTTTTTTTAGTTAATTTGTAATTAACTAACTAAATAACCCTGCAATCGCATTAAATAATGTAGCTAGCAAATTACAAGCTATAATTTTAACGTGTTGTTAGTGGCTAATTACGAGTTAATTTAACGAAGCATTGTGCAACTGGGTTCTGGTATATCCTCTAGATAATCATGCATAGGTGAAAGTTTCTTAATTAATTGTACTCTAACTTTTGCAAATGCTCTTCAAAGCGAACTTTTCGAGGTGGGGATAATCGGAATAATAGGTCTCCGGATTTAAGCGTTGTTGCCGCACAAACCACTCATTAATATTACGACAATCCATTTCATTGAAACTATTCATGATAAGCATGTAAGAATATGTAGAAACCAGTGGCACTGTCGTCAACCACTTGATAAAGGCCAGGTGGCCGAATATTTGTGGAAAAAAGAGTGTTTTATTATACATTGTATTTGCACTAGGTATTATTATTATTATTATTATTATTAGAGTAGTAGTAGTAGTAGTAATAGAAGTATTTTTAATATTATTATTTTCTTTTGGATGAGACAGTAAAAACCGATGTCCCGTGTCACAGTAGATGTTGGCACGTTATAGAACCCTCCCTGCCCTACGGCCAGCTGTGCCGAGGATAGGCAAAATTTGTCGCCCTTCACCGGCATACGGTGACGTCTCCATATGAGTGAAATATTCTTGAGCGGGACGTTAAACAACAATACAACAACAACAACAATATCATTATTTGAATAGGTTCGATCTTTAAGATGGGAAATTCGAAATGTTTGGGAAGCAGTTTTAGTTCAATCTTTCAGAAATACATTAAATTCTTGATAGCTTGATATTCTCACTTATTTGTTCATCAAAGTACCTAAGAGATTAAGTTGGCAGATCTATAATTTCTGTTGTCCTTTCGACAGAAATTATAATATTAGTGCAATCTAAACGCAATCCTGACTTTATTAAGACCGTAATTTGGATCTAAAATTTTGACATCCTGCGTAACAGGGAATTATTACAGATGGAACTAGATGCATTTGTAAAACACCCATACTACTGGTGATTATTAGACAGAAATGATTTCCATTCGAAAATTTTGAATGTCAAAGTCAAGACCACAAAGTAATCAATTATGTTACTAATGGTCTTATCTTATTAGCAAACATGTCAAATTTGAATCCCCAATCATTTTTCATCTGGAAGATATAACTTAAGATTAATGCTTTCGAAAACCCCGATTTATTCGCGTGAATTTTATTTTCGCATTGAGCGATAACGTTTATTACTTTGCGGCAAAAAATATACTCGCTGCATAACCTAGATTAGGACTGGCAACACAACTCAGATTTTAAGACTTCTGTTTCAAATCAGCGAATGAATAATCTAACGGGAAAAAAATAAAGAACCATTGATTCGTCAAAATAAAAATTTCGCGAAATTTGCTGGATGAACACTTAGTTACAACAGTAGCATACGCATTAAAGTTATTGTTATGACGTAATCAATGCTGGTACTCATCGAAAGTCTTACAATAAAGGACAATAATGAAACCTCCGTCAGTTTCCGCCAATCTGATTGAAATTCGATCTTTTCATTCCCCCTTTCTGTTTCAGGACCCAGTTGTTCAAAAGCTGGTTAAATTTGACCGAGGTTTAAATATAACCGGGCCTTGTAGAAATAAAGTAACCAAGCCTCAAAGCTTGACAAAAAATTCACTAAATTTTATAGATCTTCTGACCAAAGGTTTGATTCAACCTCAAAAATTATTTTTTTTAACCAAAAAAGGTTAGGCCTATTTCTAGGCTGTATTTCAAACCCTGGTTATATTTAACCGAGGGTTAAAATTTAACCAGCTGATGAACAACTGGGCCCTGATATGTAGAGGTGAAAAAGGCCTGACGTATGCGAAAAAGACCAATGGCGTTGCAGCTTCCTACATTTTGGAAATCTTTACGTGACTATGCGTGATAACGTAGTAAGGAATAAAACTGAAATCGTTATGATTTTCAGTTTAAAGTGTTTTGAAATGTGCATTTTTACTGGTTTGATTAGTTGATGAAATTTTACTTATAAATGATAAATTGATAAAGTAGATAAATTTGTTCTGGATTGATCCATAGATGAACTCATCGGGTTTGATTGGTTAGTGTTCTATTCTGGTTTGATTTGTTGATGAATTGTTCCGTTCGATTGGTTGATGAATTGCTCTGGTTTTATTGGTCGATAAAATGTTCCGTCTGATTGGTTGGTGAATTGCTCTGGTCGTATTGGTCGATAAAATGTTCCGTTTGGTCTGATAGGTTGGTGCATTGTATCGTTTGATTGCTTAATATGGTTCTGGTTTGATTGGTTGATGAACTCTCTTGTTTGATTGGTTGATGTATTTGTTCTTATTTCATGAATTGTTGTGGTGTGCTTGGTTGATGAACTGTAATGTTTTGATTGGTTGATGAATTGTTACTTGTTTGATTTGTTGATAATTAATCTAGTTTGATTAGTAAATGTTTTCTGGTTTGTTCTACTGTTTCTTAACCATCCAATCAAAAATCTTCCCCTTATATGGAAACGTCTTCCCTTATATGGTGAGGTAATCAATGCCATTGAACTGCTACAAAATCGGCCTATGATCAGCATATACGGCCATTTAACATGAACGTAGTGGTTAGTGTGTATCGACTTCGAATCGGAGGGTCCAGGGTTCGATTCCTGCATTGCCACTCAGTGATTGGCTTTCCTTGTCTTTCGGATGACACAGTAAAAACCAAGCTCCTGTGTCACAGTTGAGGAAGACACGTAAAAGAACCTTCCCTGCTCTACGGTTGGCTGTGCCGAGCACAGGCAAAGTTTGTCGTCCTTAGCCGGCACATGGTGACATCTCCATATGAGTGAAATATTCTTGAGTGAGACGTTAAACAACAACGCAACAACAACAACATGAACGTGGCAACGCCTATTGTGACACTTTGTTGGTTTGAATGCCTCGTCCGAAGGACACGTAAAGCCTGCAGACTTGTCAACCTTCAAAAATATCCATTGGGAAGATTTTTAAATTTCATGGAGGATATATTTCACTGATAAATTATAAGAAAATTAAAGTTTTTCATGGGGGAGATATGCATCTGTTCTTTTGAAATTCTCAAGATTTCAATTAGATATAGGCATTGGGAGACTCCCTATTTATGGGGAAAACTTGGTAAATATGGGTCTGTCGTCATGATCAGAAGACAAACATGCTATCATAGAGCCATGTCAACATGTCGGTTTCCATATTCTTTCCATTTTTAGATCTCTTCAGCATAAAGACGCGATTAGGTGGCGAAGTGTACAGGAAGGTGGGACTGTTCTCGTTAGATAACATTGCGTATTTCTTATTGTATCGGTATTGATTAGGATACACCTCATTCAGACGTTATCAAAAGAATATACATTGGTATCTACACATAATTAAGGTAGAATGTTGTTCTTTTCCACCCTTAAATAAATGCTACACGTTGTGATATTGATATAGCCATTGCTTATTTTGTAAAAACAGTCCCATCCCCTTCGTTAGGCAACGTCCAAATATGCCTCCATGAGCAGAAGAGCTACAATCTCAAAACTCCCGTATTGAAGACCAGATACAAACAACCTGAGACTTTCTTGTCAAATGCCTAGCTTTGTTTGTTTTTCAATGTTCCACTCAAGAACCTTTCATTTAAACGGAAACATCTCCAGTGCAAGTTGTTGTTGTTGCGTTGTTGTTTAACGTCCCACTCAAGAATATTTCACTCATATGGAGACATCACCGTGTGCCGGTGAAGGGCGACAAATTTTGCTTGTGCTCGGCACTGCTGGCTGTAGAGCAGGGAGGTTTCTTTAATGTGCCAACACCTACTGTGACACAGGATCTCGGTTTTTAGTCTAATCCGAAAGACAGGGACGCCCAACCACGGAGTACCAATGCAAGTGAATTTCGACAAATGTAGTCTATGCTCAGAATGCAAATACACGAAATACACAACTCTGGATAACAAATTCAGAGATTTCTAACTGTGCATATTCAAATTTTCAATGGCAACTATTCAAAGTTGATATCCATTTTTGTGTACAGGAAATGGCACAAGCTTTTTTGACACTCTGTTATCTTCATAAAATTTGCTATTTTTTTTATTAGGATGGAAAAGGCAATGCAGAGTTCAAACAGATGGGTTCAGTGGGTATATTATGCAAGTTTATTGTTATCATGTGCATTCATTTCATTTGTACTATTAATCTCCAGGCGTTTTTTGTTTTAGTGCATATGAGACAAAATATTGCATAATATAGGCATAAACAGTTTTGCACCTACAACAGCGCATATTCATTTAACATCCAGTTTCTCTATACTTATATTTCAATAACAAATGACACAAAATACATCTAGTTGCATTGTATTTTTAAACTTTCTAAAACAAATGAAATCAATATGTACAGTTCTTTACATACAAATACAAAATGTATATACAACATGACACAATAACGAATGGGGTATGAAAACTGTTGACCAAATGAAAATATGTTTATGAATGTATGTGACAAATATAGGGGCAAATTTACGGTATGGGCTTATTGCAATATCTTCCCTTATGATACAACTTACAATATGACCAAATACCAAAACCTTTATATCTGTTAACATCAATACATAATTAAGCAATCCTCCACTTTGTTTCTGGCGTGATCTACTACAAAGAAATTGCCTGGGTCAACATTTCCAAGTCTTTTGCACAGACTGACATTTCACACAACTAAATGTTTGCTACACCATGCTAAAATTAGAGGAACAATGCACTGCCACAGAGTATCAAAGAGTAAGGGGCCTCACACAGGACATCTGAAGTTGTTGTTGTTGCGTTGTTGTTTAACATCCCACTCAAGAATATTTCACTCATATGGAGACGTCACCATGTGCCGGTGAAAGGTAACAAATTTTGCCTGTGCTCGGCACTGCTGGCCGTAGAGCAGGGAGGGTTCTTGAACATGCCAACACCTACTGTGACACGGGACCTCGGTTTTTACTGTCTCATCCGAAAGACAGGGACGGCCAACTGCGGAGTGGCACTGCGGGAATCGAACCCCAGACCCGACCCCTCGGCTCGAAGTCGAACACGCTAACCACTCGGCCACGGAGGTCCCAACATTTGAAGTAGAAGAAAAAAATAAGTTATGGTATATCATATCAACCCTACTGATTAAGATTTTCCTCCTAATTTTGCGATATGTTGCAGAGGGATGATCCAACACAACTACCATCAACAGTGACCACTAGATTAAAGGAAAACCAACTACCATCAACAATGACCACTAGATTAAAAGTAAACCTATCTATGTGGCCTCCATGTATGCTTCAAAAAGGCATTTTCCTTTATAAACCACCTACACTGAAGTATGGGAGATCTTTTCATTATAGTATGTAGAAAAATGGGAACATGAAAGAAATTTTAATTAGATTGCATGCAATGTTTCCTGGTCTCCATGCCAAAATTTACTATATCTGAAACAGTCTTTGAAATTGTCCATGGTCTCTGGTGAGTTTGATTTAAATACCCTCTGTTCTTTTTACCTTCCTGTGTCCTTGACGATTCCTCTGAAGTAGATGACCTTTGACCTGGAAAAAGTGATTTCCTGTGTGCACAAAAGCTGTGATTTTTGGTCACAGTCTACAGAATTATCTTTTACACTGGATAAAATCTTCATGGGTTGTAGTATGAAGAACGTTTGTCTATTTCTTTTCAAAGGAACTACCAACACTTGATAATTACTTCCTGATAATCACTTCCTGCAAGATTAGTTTTAAAATCATTCAATTCTCTCCTTCCTGTTTCTCTCGAACTGCCTCCTGAAAATATGAGCATACATTAAGCTAAATATTCAGAGAATAGAATGTAAAAATGTTTTTATGAAAAACGAATGACATTCTATGAAAGCAAAGTAATTCAGTGATAATTAGGTCAAACACCAAGGTCAGATTACAAGGTCAACAAGGAATATGCCTGTTGATTACTGTAAATCCAGAAATGTTTGTGAATTGTTGGCTTTATATATTCACGAGATATTTTTGCTACTTTGCTTATTAAAGTAATACTCCAGGTTACATGATGAACGTTTATGTCAAGTTAGAATATTTACCGATACATTTCTTTCGCGGGTGAGTGCTCTTGCATATACAGTCGAATCTTGATACTCGAACGTCGATCTCTCGAAGTTTTCAATTACTCGAAGTAAAACGACGGTCCTGATTTTTTTCCTTAATAAATTAAGCAAATTTAGTCTCGATCTTTCGAACGTCGACGGCGAAATTTTCGATCTCTCGAATAAATTTTCACAATCCAAAGCTTAAGATACCTGTGAAATATCATCTCAATCTTTTGAAATGCGAAATTTTGGCAGACATTGTAATTACTAAGTGTTTATTTAGTAATAAAAGGTGAAGACATTGGTAAAATATTACAGAATGTTTACCAAAATAATGAGTGATGAAAACATTGTCCAGGAAAGGGAGTGAATAAGAGGGTTTGGGCGGCGGAATAGCGTTAAGCTGGAGAGTAATAGTATTTTTGAAAACTCGAAGTCTCGAAAACTCGAAGTTTATTAGCGGTCCCGAGCACTTCGAGTTATCGAGATTCAACTGTATATGCGAAACTAAAATTTTCGTGTATTTGTAAACCCTATTCAAAGATTATGGTTGATCTTAAAGTTTCATGCCAAAATAGAAAGACAAATAAATAGATTGATAGATAAATAGACAGACAGATATAAAGATGAATAGACAGACAGAAAAGTAGATAGACAGACTGATAGGTAAATAAACAGACTGACAGATAAATTAATCGACAGGCTAATACCAAATTATTAGTATAATTTCATTCTATGGGCAAAAAAATAAAAAAAAATAAAATGATGGGTAGAGGCAAAGTTCCTGGGATATTAAATGACAGGTAGATGCAAAGTAACAGGGGTGGATCAAAAGTTACACTTCACCAGCAGTGGGTCACAAGTGAAAGAATCTTGAGTGGAATGTTAAACAATAAAACATAAAACCAAATGGTCATGTATGAAATGTCAGTACATTTACTATACTGTATATTCCCGTACCTTAAACCTCTCCTCTAATAATGAGAATTCAGATATAAGATCAGTTATGGCATTTGTGATGGCCTCCTGCGGGCTGTAGTCAGAAGTGGTTTGAATCCGGACAACAAACTTGTGTTCCAGAGGGTGTGGGTTCTTGTAGCCGGCAAACAAAACTTGTGGATCTTTCCTCAGTTGCCTGTCAATATCAAAACGAATCATGAACAAGTAATGAAACAAAACAATTTATTTTCGCCAAATGGGAGTAATTCATGTACCATATGATACCCCACTACATCTGTCCGAGATCAGTATCTCCAATGGTGAAGGAACTGAGCTCTATGTAATTTTCCCGCTGAAATGAAGTTAGCGTAGGATATTGTCTTCTGCAGTCATTCCAAAACTAATAACAATAACATAAGTCCCATTTTTGTGTATCACTAGGTACATTAAGTACATTGTAATTCATATCCAATATCTGCCAATTTCCCACATTTCATTATAACATGCAAAATATCTCTGATTAGAGTAAAAATGCAGTGAAATTCCCAACTTTAGCATCACAGGCAATGTTCCCAATAATGAGGTCCAAATAGTCATTTAAGATCTTTTGAAACTTTAGATAGATCTCATGCTCTAAGTGCTTACGACTCTGACCTGTGACCTTTAAACTATGAAAAATCAATTCTATCATGAGACTGTATTCAAATGAACATGTCATCACAAAAAAAAATCAACATTACAATTTCAGTACATGTACATTAAATTGCTAATGACCATCGACAGTATGATTTTAAAGCTATGCAAAATTATTCTCTAAATCATTTAACGTTTCAACTCAATATATTTCACTTTTGAATTAAATTGTGACATAAGGTCAACATTTATGGCCACCAACCAGTGAGAGATCTTTAACGTACAACCACCTCAATGTACAATGAGGACCAAAGTTTATACTGTCCATGCAATTTTTAACCTTTCAAATAATTGATTCAAATTATTAATAATTGATAATCAATAATTTATACAAATATTTTTTCTTAAATCTGAAAATTCAATAGGGAATCCAGTTGCAGTGTTACACACTGAAAATGGACAAACTCTCCTAAATATGGAGCAATGTTCCAATGGCACATCATGTGTTTTTTTCCCATTATTCTGCCAAAAATACATAATCATGAGGATGGGAATAAAAATTTAATTGATGCATTAATTAACAGCAATATTTAAGTACACTGGTAGAACAAAGATTGGTTTTGTAATCCTCGTCATAATGCATAAAATAAAAAGTTCAATAGGGATCTATATAGCAATAAGAAAGGTACAGATTTCATTATAATATAAAAAACAATCCAATTTTTTAGCTAAAATGCTGCAAAAATTCCCAACTCCAGTGCCGTGAGCAACATTCCAAAAAATAAAAAAGAGAAAGAAGAGAGAAAATGCCCTGGATTTGCATCTCTATGATTCCTATCGTACAGATGCTTGTACATTTTATTATCACTATTGCTTACGCTGTTATCATATTTCCAAGTGTGTGATCTTCTTTATTTACTGTGAAAAGGGCAGCATTGGGTACTTTTGTATCTTTTTCAATGGTGATTCTGAAAAAAGGAAATCATAATTTATGCAGAAATTAAGTTATTACTGTACATGTATGCATCAGTCAATAACCTTAACTGATAAACATAAATACAAGTAACTGGAACTGATTATGTCATACCAAGTAACTCAGTTGGTAGAATAGCTGTTCATGTACTGGTAGGCCTGGGTTCTAATCTCAGTCTGGTCATCACTTTTTTCTTCCCCATTTACACTGTCACACAGCAGTAGCCTGACTAGGCCAATGGTTGGTTAGCGAGTCTCATGTGAGATTTCATGGTGAGAAACCTCAATTAATAAAAGGAGGAAAAGTGTAAACTGTAACATGGAATCCCAGTTTGGTCATCATTTTCTTTTATCCTATAATTTCTATTGAAAGGTCGAGGTCAGAGGTGGGAAGTATGACCTCGACATTTCAATAGAAATTATTTATCCTATTGCCAATACGGTAGGCTATTGGTGAATTGCTACAAGGCATGCAGTGGTCATCAATATTTACTGGTACATGCTCTATAGCTAATCAATATTCGTTAGGCTATTGTTTATCGTTCCCCCTCAAGAATCTTTCAATTTTAACGAATTTCATAGATCTACATACATGTAAGATAAAATAACCCCAGATAAGGAGATTTTAAGATTTTGATCAGATTTGACCTTAGACCAGGTCCATATCCCCTTCTGTCTGTTATCCTCTCTGTCTGTCTCCATAAATGTTCATTCCTCCCAAAGGGATTAGTTGGCTAAGTTTCCATTGTTCATTGTCATTTCAATGTCTGTACACTGTTTCATTTTCAGTTTACAAGTACAACTCACATGTGTACCAGCACGTCAATATCTAATTTAGACTACGCCTAGATAGAAAACAATAATTCAGAGGAAAGGTGATAGACAGAACAAATATGTATATAGTGTAGGTCCACATACTTCTTTTCACCATCAAACAATAAAAACGATTCAAACGTCGGCGGTGCATTCATCGTGACTTATCAGTAGCCGGAAATTGATAAATGTAATAAAGACCGCAGCAAATACAGAATGGTAAGTTCTAATGACAGGAAAAATTGTTTTTCCCTCTTAATCAACCCAGAGACATATAATACTGTATTATATGTCTCTGATCCACCCAAGAACTCATAAATGTTTATAAGTACTTAATCCACCCAAACAATTCTTTACGTAGTTTTTGTCCTTGAGCATAGAATGGATGCTAACATGATAATTCTAAGAAAATGTAGTTGCTATTTTTTTATCAGTCTGATACAAAGTTGTTTTTTTTATAATTATGCGCCAAATGCTTAAGCTTCTTTCTAATTCATATGCATGCTCCAATGGGGGGGGGGGGGGGGGGGTCAAGGTGGTCCGGAGCCCTCCCCTGGAAATGGCAAAATATATACCACCATTGGACAGGGTTGGATTATCCCTTCCCACTACTTGGACCCCTGGAAAAAGTTGGACTCCCTGGGGAAAATCCTGGATCCGCGCATGATATAAGTTAATTATTGTTCATAACTTTCGCGGAAATTCATACCTTAGACGTTAGGACTCGAGCAGAACAAATCTCTAAAGAGTTTCATTGTGCCAGAGACATGAAACGGAGTTAAAATGTATCTTATTGTGCACTTGCTCATAGTGCATGCGCGGAGCCCCCCCNNGTAATACATATATGGATGGTTTATTTGGGTTCAGCGACCAAAACTTGAATAAATATTTGTGTATCAAGCGAGCAAAATAGGTGGGCCTCCAAATAAAACAGTATTACAGATAAGTCCAAAACTCGACAAAAAAAAAAAAAAAAAAAAAAAAATTCAATTTACTTTTATTAGGATTAACTTCATTATGTTTCATGACTGAAAGACAATCTACAGACAACACAAACATCACTTTTAAATTTAGGATGTCGCCATTACACAGAATAAAGTATATGAATTATATTTTAAATCGATTTCCTCTGGACTATTTCATGAAAAATTGTAATAAACACTTGACGACAAAATTAATTTTGAAACCACAGTAAAACTGCACCTCCATGTACCTCAAATCATCCTAAGAATGTCTGTAATTCTTGAATACAATGGGAAACAAAATCGGAATAATGACTGATTTTTTCGGATATTTTGTGACAAAGAGGATGGGATTTGTTCTAATA
>JACSZP010005150.1:0-18787 GCA_016161895.1 Pinna nobilis | reverse complement strand
AGGAGGCACTATTGCCAGACTCTGATGTCAAAGTTCAGGTATGTAGCCTTTGCTTATCAAGTAGGAGATTAGAATAATTCTGTGGTATTTTTACCAAATGTTTGTCGGTACATTGCAAGCACAATTACACCAAGGACAATCAGGTAGACCTTGTACAGCACCCATACATAGGCCTACTTCTAACCATTGCCCGTTTATTTTCAGTGGTGTTGGGCCTGAAGATGTCGGATTCTCTTTACATAGATTTCATAACAATTCATTCCTTTAGTGGAGTAACGATACATTTAGAGTGTTTTTAATGTCAGCATAACTTATGAAGTATTTTTCATATTGGCTGAGTTTTCCCATATTGGCCAAGTTTTGTACTCATGATATTAAGGCAATTAAACTTATACAAATGTAATACAAAGTTAATCAATAAAATTGTACATGCATTTGAAGCCATTTTAAAAACCAAATATTATGTATTTGCAGGTTGCACTAGCACCATACAGGAACTTACCTCAGGAGATTGAGAGTCTGAAACTGGTTATAGAAATGAGAAACGAAGAAATACAGAAACTGAAGAAGAGAAATGGAGATATGGAACAGCAGGTAAATGATACATACAGACTGTTATATATAATGTGAACTGAAAAGTATCTGTAACCTGTAAATGATCTGGTATCGGTAATGTGAACTGACGTAAGTATTTGGAATATTCAGTGTACGGTTTAAAGTGAGTTTCAAGTAACTGAAAGTAGTAGATAAAATTCATCCGTCAAATCTTTCTGATTTTGACAGGAGTCAGGTTTATGCAGTATCTGTTATTTAAACTGTATGTTAACTTTATCTGTTATGGATAATGTAAATTAGAACTTTTGTTGTTGTTTTCTGTTTAAGTGAACTCTTTGTTTACTTTATTTCAGGCAGAGGAATTAATGGCAGCAAAAGAAAAAATAATTTCACAGCAACAGAAAATAGAGAATATGGAAGCCATTATAAGCATAAAAACAGATCAAGAAAAGTAAGTCTTGCTCTCAAGGGAGGCAACTCAGGAGAAACAATAGAAATCACACTGATAGCAGTCTGAGTTCGATTGACACCCCCTCTCAGAAAAAAAATATTTTGCCTTCCATAATCACCTATGAAACTTACAGAGATTTTGAAAGTGTTGCCTGTACAACTTACTCACAAATCAGTATGATATAGGGTATAATTTCTTTTCTAGAGTTTACTTCCATTATCAACATAGGATAACTTTTAAATCCTGGGAATTCACTGATTTACAGTCTGCTGTATTATAAGTATGTCTTATCATGACAGGGGCCGCCGTGGCCTAGTGGTTAGCATGTTTGACTTCGAATTGGAGGGGCCGAGGTTCGAATTCCGCAGTACCACTCCGGGGTTGGCCGTCCCTGTCTTTCAAATGAGACAGTATAAATTGAGGTCCCATGTCACAGTAGGTGTTGGCACGTTAAAGAACCCTCCCTACTCTACGGCCAGCAGTGCCGAGCATATTCAAAATTTGTCGTCCTTCAACGGCACACGGGGACGTCTCCATATAAGTGAAATCTTATTGAGTCGGACGTTAAACAACAATACAACCAACCTTCTCATGACACCATAAGAGTCAAGTATGGCTCTGTGTAAGAGTGTTTACCTCTAGACTGTAAGCTTGTTATAACTTACCCTATCCTACAGATAAGACAGTCAAAACTGAGCTCAGATCCTGTGCCCTAAATTAGCTTGGTATGTAAATGATTCTTCATTGCATAGGATAAAGTCTTTAGCATGTGTAGGTCATATTTTTTCACCTTGCATCAGCTTAAATATGATTCAAAGATTACCTACTTGGCCATAGAAAACTAAATAATTTGATCACCAGCGTTGATATGGCATATGTAAACCATCACCATACCAAAGGTACATGTAAATTTGTAGTATTGCATACAGGGTACTACATTTATTGCCCCATTGGAGGAATACGGTCATATTTCTGGTAAAAATCACATTTACAACCTTTACAGTGAAGAGCAAGTCCACTGTAAAATGGGACACAGGTGACTTCCATATGTAGGACTTCGCTATTGCTTAGAGTGTTGATAATGAGATTTTTTTCTTTTTACAGACAACTGCATGACAAGTGTCAAATGCTGATGAGGAAATATGACAAAGAATCCAAGGCCAATAAGAGACTTTCAATGGATTTTGAAGAGTTGGTTTGGAAAGTTAATCACGGTGATCCAGGATCAGTGGAGAACCTCTCTAAACTCGGGGGCTCTCCGTGTAACAGTGAAGCCAGCTCTCCATTAGTCAGGAGAAAAACAAGATCTCCAGCCCTCAGTGAAACGGAGAAATCTCCCCTAAAGGTACCAGTGTATAGACGCTCAATTTCCTCAAATGACAGTGTAGCAGACAAGAAACTGAAACGGAGGTCTGCCACATATTTGACGGACAGGGAGCGGACTTCTCCAACAGGGAGTCCCTTGCATAAGAAGCATACGTATTCTGACTCCTCTTCCCCGACACGAGGTCTGCATCATCATCTGGAGGTTTCCTCTCACAGAGAGGAGAGGATGGTCCAGTCATGTGATGATGTGGGCACTTATCCCACAACAGAGGACGCAAGGCTTGTACAATCATGCAATGATGCTGATGTTTTTGAAACACCTCAGGGTCTTCCCAATCCTCCCACTCCAGATGATCTGAAACATTTCTGTGCACCGTCTGACACTGGTAAAAAAGCTACAACTCAGAGAGTCAAGTCAGACAATAGTGCTGGCAAAACAAGCGAGGTAAAATCAACAGAGGTCAGTCCGGATGATGTGAGCGTTTCTGTAGAGACTCCAAGTGGATGTGAATTTGAGGAGTTTGAAGGAGAAGGGTTAACTATTGACACTCAGGCTAGTGAGGGTAAGGACGATGTGTCAGACATGTCACACTCCACAGAGTCTTGCTGTCATTCTGATGTCACATCAGGAACTGGAAGTATGATATGGGACTACGAGAAAATGGACTCACTGAGATCAATGGACTCCAGCCAGACTAGCCAGGGTAGTGATACTCTACAGGACAGTAACCCCAACATAGGGGACACATCCAAGGTAGACAACAACACACTGACAAATATCAAAGATTTTACCTGTGATGAGTGAGGAGGTGTCACCTGTGACGAGTGAGGAGGTGTCACCTGTGACGAGTGAGGAGGTGTCACCTGTGACGAGTGAGGAGGTGTCACCTGTGACGAGTGAGGAATCATTGCCACTTTACCAGGGATGGCAATTGTAATAGGCGTGGCATAATTTTGTGTCCGTATCTAAATACATGTATATACACCAACACCTGAAGTCTGTTGAAGTTGGCAATACTGCCCATGTAGGTGTGAATTGGATGTATATACTTCTTTGTGGTCTTACGAAGAATGTAATTCGTTAAGAGCTTGTCTGTTTTTTCTTTGTTTTTTTTTTTCATGAGTAAAAGATTAGGTAGGATACGGCACCGTAACATATGGTTATATTACAGTGCAATTAAGGGTCAATTGTTTATAAAAATCAAGACATTCAAAACAGAAAACCATAAATGAAATATGTCACCATTTTATATTAAGATGATAATTGTCTTTTAAGTTCTGAATGTTTTGAAGGAAAGTGGATACAAAAAGTGAGAGAAGTATAGTCAAATGAAAGTCAGATTATCCCACAAATGCTCATGTTACTATTTTGTCTTTTTGGCATACCGGTACATGTATCTTAAGACTTTTGTCACCGTTCAACTCCAAAAGCAAAATTCCAATAATGCATCTTTAAATTTGTGGTACAGTGTACAAATGTTATAGATGTTCTTTCCCATTCTTTTGCCTACACATTTAAAACTTGTGTAAAGATTCTTGTTGACATGAGTAAATTTATTTTAAGAACAATTATTTTATTAAAGATTGTTTGAAATGAGTGTGGATACATTATTGTAACAAGTTGACATAGAAGGCAGAGTGTGTGAAGACTGATATGTTGCTAATATTGGCTATTTCCTCAATTTTAGGAAAGTCCGGTATGTTAAATTATACTCTTGGTGTGATGTAACAATAATAAGAGCATTGTGTATATGTTAATGGCCCTGTAATCAGAGATTTGGGAAGGAGGGGGGTTATAGTTTTTGGTCTGTCGGTATGTTTGTAAAACTTTTAACCTTGACTTTAACTTTTAAATGTACTTATAAGGGCTTGTACATGTATGTTTCTCATGTGTCAAACATTTGGCCTCCTGTCCTTGACCTTTGATATATAAAATCTTTAACCTTGGCCAATATTACCTTACTGCTACAGGGCACATCAGTGTTTCAAGACACACATTCTTGTCGTTAAAGGTGTGGTTTTTGTTAAACAAATTGATGGCCTCAATATTTGCCCCAACAGGGTGATATTCCTCATTAATAAGTTTTTTACCACCTTAGGTATAAATGCTGACTTAAAGCCTGCATGACTTTATGAACCCTAAAAGTGCCATTGATAAAACCAAAGTCATTGCTACAGTAAATTGGATTTAGGTTAATCAGAGCTATTTCAGCCATTAGATTTTCACCAACGTCTAAGATTGTAGCCATCACAACAATGCTCACCTCTCGTAACAACAGGACTCGGATTGAAGCTGACTGGACAATTATAAGAGTTTTACTTAGTCTTACCAGAACATATGTTTGATATAAATGTTGAATGATAACCATCTTTTTATCTATACATTTCCCCAGTCTTTTATAATTGGCCACAATGTCACTGTTAAAGATTCCTTTTCGTGAGTGCCCAGAATGTCCTCTGCTTGTATGGGCATTTATATGACTGGACATTTACCGTAGTAGAATTGACCCTTATAAAGTTTAGAAGAAAATGAAGAGGGCATACTTGCCAAATCTTTTTATTAACACTTAGCAATCTTGTCCATTTGAAGAATGTCAAGTATGCTATAAGTACATGTATCACAAGTAGTGAAAGCAGAGTAGGAGGGAAGCTGGTTAACTCTGCTAAAAACCATTAAGACAGACCCAAACTGATCAAACTTCAATCATAGGTAATAAGAGTATAACTTTAAACTGTACTCCAATCTACTGGTATATACTGTTGAGCCTCATTAATCCGGATGCCAATAATCCAGATGATTCACCATCCAGATAGAATTTCCTGGGATCAGAATTTCAAATTTATACTGGTCAGTATAGAAGCAATGTTTCAGTAATCTGGACGCTTCATTTATCCGGACAATTTGCTCGCGAACGACGGCGTCCAGATAAACAAGGCTCCACTGTACTTTAATTTTTATCTAGAAAAATTTTTTAAGCATGAAATATTAATCTTGGTGATTTAGATTTAGACAAATAGCTTAACAGCAAGTACTTATGTCATAAATTGCCGTTTTTGTGCCACCTTTAATTTGTGAGATACATGTAGTGCCATTCTAGATATAGGATAACAAAATATATACATATACTGGCTGATGGTGAATTACTGTATTAGTGCTACCAATTAAGTTCATGGATAGCTAGCTGTCAGCAAAATTCTTAGGGAAATATTAAATTTTTCTCTGAGTGGTTAAGTTAAGTTGTGCGTCTTTGATTTATATAAGAAGAGAATGTTTAAAATACAATTTTTTTCATCATATTTTTTTTGGGGGGGAGGAGGGGATATTTTACATGTTATCATGATTTAACCTTGCAATAGTGCTGATCACTAAAACTTTTTAAGACGTGGATTTTTCACATTGGTTAGTAATCAACACATGCTTAATGTGATGTTATAGATTGACAGATAACCCTGTCTTGAGTGACCATTCCCATTTTCCATGAAAATTTGGGCATTTTAAGACAGCTCTTGAAATAGAGAATTTTATTTACAAAATTGCTTATTCGGTATGATGGTTATCTGAAAGATGTGCCATAAGGCTAATGCCCAGATCCTTTATATATTGGTCAGTTGACGTGTAGTACTTTATAATGGTCACCATCACGTCATTCCTTCCATCAGTGATGGCACAAGAGGAAACCATCCTCCATATGCTATTTCAGTCATTTTCCAAAATTTTTATGGGATAAATTTAGAGAAATTTAAAACTATCTATCCAATATCCTTGCAAGGAATTTAAGAGGTTTCACCTACAAACAATATTATCTACCTATCACTACATGTATAGAATAAGAAAAAAAAGTAATTTTCCTATAATCATAATGAACATTCTTATTCCAAGGAATTGGAAAATACAAAAATTATTTCCATTATTCTTTTTTTGTGTTGATTGATTTGTTCAGAATGATTTACTCAGGAATCTCCTATCCTGCCTTACATATATTGCATATTGTAGTTATGTTTCTGTGTAATTTCATTGGTTAACACACTGTCATGTGACATGTTGTTTACATCTTCAGTCACTTGAACATTATGCCTGTGGTACTGCCAGAATTATTGTCATTTGCCGTTATATATCAGGTCAGGTGTGTTAATTTTCACTTTTGCTGGCCATCTCTTATTATGTCATTGTGAGGTGTATTACACCACTACTTACCTGTACAATATCTCATTGTTTATGTTACCTTTGTTATCATTTATTATTGCTTTCATTATTTGTGTACTGTTTCATCAAATGGCAATATTGTCAATAGCAGCATAGTGTGTGATGCTCATTATGATCGTTCATAATTTTTCTTATCAAATGTAAATTAGTGCTATACTTGTAGTGGAACTATGAAAGAATACTCTGATATGGTAACCAGATTAGACTGGTGACTGTCCCGGACTGTGATATTCTCCATATTATTTATTAGTATGTAGTGAGGTATGTAAGATATGAGTACCTTGTGTGTTGTATAATTCCCCTAATATTATCGCATTGTTCCATATTTATGCATCTTAACTTGCTACCTCTAATTACATTCTATGACTTAGTAGAGCTGGTCAGGCTGAGGAAGTTTTGAGGTACAGTGGTACCTCACTATTAAGACAACCCAAGTGACTGGCTAAAGTGGGTCAGATTAGTGAGGTGGTCTCCTAAAAACAGTGGAACCTGGCTATTAAGACCACCCAAGTGACTGGCTAAAATTGGTCTGATTAGTGAGGCGGTCTCCTTAGTACAGTGGAACCTGGCTATTAAGACCACTCAAGTGACTGGCTAAAATTGGTCTGATTAATGAGGTGGTCTCCTTAGTACAGTGGAACCTGGCTATTAAGACCACTCAAGTGACTGGCTAAAATTGGTCTGATTAGTGAGGCGGTCTCCTTAGTACAGTGGAACCTCACTATTAAGATTGATCCAAGTGACTGGCTAAAGTTGGTCTGATTTATGAGGTGGTCTCCTTAGTACAGTAGAACCTGGTTATTAAGACCACCCAAGTGACTGGCTAAAGTTGGTCTGAATAATGAGGTGGTCTCCTAAGTGTTGTTGACTTAGCATAGAACAATGACAAACAGACTGAATTTGATCATCTCTGTTGTAAGAGAGTTACCTTAGTGAGGTGCTCTGTAGGCAAGGTTCCACTGTACATGTATTTACTTACACACATATAGCAAACATGCACCAGCAAACAAACATGTGGGGAAAAACAAGTTGTCTGTAGTTTATCATCCCGGTCATAATACAGAGATTTTGGAAAATATGAAACTTGAAGATTGCGAGTATGATGAATGCACACCAAAAACCTATAAAACCAAAGTAACATACTGGTTTTCAGCTCCAGTATTTTGACTACTAATGTTAAATTTTTTTTAGATCTTCCCTTTGACAGACACTAACCTAACCCTTGCTACATGTATACCTCAGCACATAATGAATTGGGAACAATTTCTACCTACTGTCACAACATCTGAGATTTAACATAAGAACTACATAGTGCTGGTATGAAATCCATTTTGATTATAATGATCTCAGTTTGTGTGTGTGTATGGCTTGTAAATAGTTAACTTGTTCATCATGTCATTTTGTTCTTAATGTTGTTGTTGTTGTTCATATGCTAAAGTTTCATCATAGTTTATGTAAGTAATAGACTAAATTGTATAAAACCAAAATGGTCTCGATATGTTGTCAGCAGCATTTAATTCTACTAGTATCAGTGTTTAATATTTTGAAAATGAAATTTATTTATCTGGTTAAATTTAATTGTAAAGGTGATTGGCGTTTAATTGAAAATTTAGAATTAATGATTGATTTGACCTCATTATGATTCTATATTTATTGATGATATGTATATTTAGGATGATAAACCGAAGGTAATGATTATAAGCCTATGCAGAATTGTGTCTGTTAGTAAAATGTTGAATTATGCAGAAGTGTGCTGTGAGTCAGGGCTGACAGAGGTATTACATCTGTATCAAATGGATAAGACCAGGCTTATAGTATAGGATATCAATGTAAAGTTCTATGTCTACTTTTGATTTCTGAATATTAATGAAGGCTCGGATTAGTCTATGTTTATGAGGAAAGAGATGAAGCAGTTCAACTATTTACATGTGATGAATATTCATGAAGTTTCGTCCCAGATACATAATCATCATGTGACATAGTTTCTATCACTAGACATTGATGTAAGTTCATATTATAATCTTTTTGTCATGTCATCCCTCCATGAAGGTTTAACAGTAAGTGTTGTGAGTTTGGAGATGTGTATATTACTGATGTTTACATTGACTCCATTTCTGTACATATTTTCATGTTTTGTCATGTTTCACTTCTTGTGAAAAAATAAGTGTTGTGAAAACCAAAACAAAGACATTTTATTGATGTGTATTTACAAGGTTGTTGTGAATTGTACATTAAATGAAACGGAAGTTTCCTTTGATTATAAAACTTAGTATCTATATGTTGATGTTAGAATTCAATCTCATTTTGTATCTTATGTTAGAGTTATGAATTTATAGGAATTTAAGTATGTTATACTGAAAAGAAAGACTGGATATGCAGGGTAGGCCTACAATACACAAGGAGTGTAAGGAATGTTTTCTGTTTGGAAAAAAAGATTGATTCCCGAAAAAAGACATTGAACAATAATAAAATCTGATGTTTTGATTCTTAAGAAAAAATTTTCCTGACTAATTATGAATTGAGTCAGAAACTTAATAATTTCACTAGTGATGATTTCCATTATTGACAGGTATTACCGGTACTTAGATCAGATATTAGAAATCACTAAGTAAAAGTTCCATGCTTAAACTACAAACTGCATAAAAACATATAGAAATAGATTCCCAACACTTGAATCATATTCACCAAGGCACTTAAGTTATTGACCAAAATTTATTGCAAAATGCAAAACATTTAAAAACTTGAAAATAAGTTTTCTGAGTCTAAAACTTAAGTATCTATGTGAACCTCTGTTTTAATCAATATTTTTCACAATAAAGTCGTCACAAATTTGTATTCCAGGGGGCAAAACAACACCTCTAGTCATTCAGTGTATACTATGTCAACGTTATTGAATCATTCCTTGATTTGAACTTAATTATGTATTTATTATTTGTGTATTGTAGTAGAAGCAAAGTTAATGTGTTCAGATGACCATAATGTGGTTGTCAGTTATATTTATATCAATAAAATATTGCTTTCTGATATCTTACGTTTTCGTGTTTTATGCCTCTGCANNGTAGTTGTAAGTGTATGAAATTTAATTACTGACAATTGACAAATTATAAAGGTAAATAAATTAATATCGGCACAATTGGATTTATATCATTCATGTAAATCAAATTTCTTCTCAATTGGTCAATTTTATCATAAAATGTACGAATACGATCAATTGAAATATTGCTAACTTACAATTACAAATGATTTTGATATTGTGCTTTTTTTTGTGGAAAGGACTCCAGATTGGCACGTCTTTAGGATTTTGATTTTTATCAAATTAGGTCATAATGACATGTACTTTGACTTTGTCATTATTTTTGTACTAGCTTCATAAATTACAAGGAACATATCCACAGACAAGGGCATCAGTTTTGTCATATAGACACTTCATTTCTAGTTATACCCCCCAGAAACAATGTTTGGGGCATATACAATGTAGTTTTTGGTCTGTCTGCAAAGACTAACATAGGCCATAACTTCTGAATGGTATGGTCAGTGATAGGACTATCATATTTCAGGTGTGTATTCCTTGTGACAAGACCTTTCTGTTGGTACCATAATTTTTGACCATGTGACCTTGTGACTTTGACCTACATATGACTAGTGCTGTTGTATACTTAATAGCTGCTATCTGGGAATCAGTGTTTAACAAACATCTTATTTTATGCTACTGTTATTTTTGTCAGTTTCAACTCTATAGAGGTGACATTAAGCCGATGGTCTACAGAAATGTTGGCTTATGCTATGAACTTTATATAAAAGGTTTTAGGCTGATATGGCCTAGTGGTTAGTGTGTTCCTCTTCTTACCGAGAGGTTTGATTATGAGTTGAGCTGGGGTTTACTGTTCCTGTCTTTTGGATGAGAAAAACAGGTCATAGTGTCAGTATGTTAATGAACCCTCCCTGATCTATACCCAAAAGTTCTGAGCATAGGCAAAATTTGTCGCCCTTCACCATTACACAGTGATGTCTCTATATAAATAATAGATTCTTGAGTGTGACTTTTAACAACAATACAATATCAGAAGACTTTCACTTATATGGATACATCAACAAATTCCCATGAAGGTTCAAAGCTTTCCAAATGCTGGACACTTTGGACCATTGAGCAGAGGGATCTTGATCAAGCCAATACCTACTGCGACACATTTTTGTTGTTGTCAGGTCCCTTTATAACCACCTCAAACTTCAAATTCAATTACCTACATCTTGGTGAAGCAACACTTGCTACATTTGTTGTTGTTGTATTGTTGTTTAGCGTCCCACTCCAGAATATTTCACTCATATGGAGACATCACCGTGTGACGGTGAAGGGCGACAAATTTTGCCTATACTCAACACTGCTGGCCGTAGAGCAGGGGGGTTCTTTAATGTGCCAACACCTACTGTGACACGGGACCTCTGTTTTTACTTTCTGTGGTCCTGGACAGAGAAATCCATCAATATACGCGTTCTGAGATATCTCTGTCTCGCACCCCGCATGCTTGCGGTATCTCGAACCCCTTGATGTTACTACCGATAAGTCTTGACCTACTTTTGACGTATTTCGCACGCTTGAATGTAGTGTGGCACCTATATGTTGACTACGTAGAAATACATTATTTGAGGGTGAGAGAAAAATAATCAACCACCGCTTTGTACAGGAACAGATAAATCTCACCCTCGTGTCAAAGATTTGCAACATCCACAACTCGGCAAGCCTCGTCGTGGACGGCAAATCTATAACACTCGGGTGAGATTTCTCTGTCTCTGTACAAAGTGGTGATAGATTCTATTTGTCTCACCCGAAAGATAGGGACAGCCAACCATGGAGTGGTGCTGTGCGGATTCGAGCCCTGGACCCTTCTATTCGAAGTCGAACATGCTAACCACTCGACCACGGAGGCCGATGCTACATATGTAAATTGCCTAAATTTGTTGTGATTTGGATGTGAATTAAGAGCCTTTTGAATATGAGGTGAACAACTTAAACACTTATTCACTGTAGAGGTGTGGTAAAGGTAACAATTCGTTATCAGCTACAGGTTCCCAATATAAACTTTTAACTTCTGAAGAACTAAAACACTACAACATGTACATTTCTAATATTTTATTTTCTATTGAATAGAGATACAAAATAATAAATACAAAAAATAAATATAAATTTCTTCTACAATTATAAATGGTTTAAATACACAAATAATAGTAAGGAATGTTGATAGAAATTTATGGGCTGATGAAAAAACAAAGGAAGTCACCTAAATATTGTTGTTGATGAAAATACTGCTGAAGTCAACTGAATTACTGAGGGTTTTTCAGCACAATAAAACATCTAGTTTCAGTAGTACCATATACATATACAAATCACTATAGGCTGATGTAACATCACAGTAATGACTAATATCCTGTGCCGTCACAATCGTCAGTAGAACTAGAATTTCAGTTTCACTTTCAATTTCCCAGGGTCTGATCTCCAGATGATTAAAGTTATCAAGTAAATTATCCAGAACTTCATTGCTTACAACAATACCTTGGTCATCAAAATATAATCCTTCAAAATTAAATTGCATGCCATTATTTTATTTAGCAAATGACTGGTGTCGGGATCGGCATTTATGTTAATGTAAAAACTTCATAAACAACAAGCTCACATAGTTAACACACAGATTCTCAGTTACGTTATCCATATTAGGCGGGCATATTGTGAGTTCAATTTACTAAATAGCCTACCGGGAAAAATTAATTGTACGTGATTTTTTCTATTACAGTAAGAAAAAACTGACAAATTTGAT
Source organism: Pinna nobilis (assembly GCA_016161895.1). NCBI lineage: Eukaryota > Metazoa > Mollusca > Bivalvia > Pterioida > Pinnidae > Pinna > Pinna nobilis. The sequence goes on along the minus strand of JACSZP010005150.1, from coordinate 6,441 downwards.
AAAGATTGATGCAAATGACCCGAGTCGGGATCAGTAATTTATGATGGTGCATACCTAAAACTCACCTTCAAGAAACATTGAAAATGTAACACCCTCGGGAGGGGGAGGGTTAATACAGAATATAAGGGTATTTAAAAAAAATAATAAAGGTGCCAGATTTACAATTCTGCTTCAGGTCAGCAACAATTTGGACGGAAATACTGCTGAGGTCAGCAAAATAAAGTGTCAGTGTTAGCACTAAAAAAAACTATGTTTATATGGAGAGTACTTTCAAGATATTCTCAATCAAATCTCATTTTTGTAAAAAAAAAATTTGGTTCTTTTCAATGATGCACATTTGGCTATTTTTCTTAATCCACTACAATTGATAGCTATGTGTCATTGTGACAGTACTTTCTTCACAAAACACACATCAAGCTTCATTACCAGCTGAAATCTTGTGTGTATGATTAATGATCAACCTGAATCTACAACATTGGACGGAATATTCTGCTCACATTTGATTGGTCAATTTCCTTTCAGCATTGTTTCTGTTTCTTTGAACCTGGAAAGAAAGAAACAGACAAAAAGAAAATTAGCATCATTTCAAGTATTTCTGAGGATATAAGAACAGTAAATGTTTCCAAGAAGAATATTGTTGTTGTAATTGTGTGAATCACACCGTATTTAATATCATTTCAGTCCAAGCTCAGGCAGGCTTCAGAAATTTTGACCTATTTTAGGGATTTGTCCCTATGCAGTGAAGGGTACTAACACAGTGACACCAACTGTGAAACAGAACTCCTATTTGACTGTTTCACTCTACAGACAGGAAAAGCCAACTGAGTGGCTTGTTTTCCCTCTAACACATGAACCCAGGATTTCCAGGTACATGGGGAAGCACTCTACAAAGGGGTTACTGCCAGTTCTCATGGCTTGGATCTAGTATTACATCAATTTCTGTGGCAAGCACAATTCAACACTTTGCAGCTTGGATTGAGTTCAGCACACATTACCACTTTCAAGTTATAGATCTTTGAATATAAAAGATAAGTACAAACTATACAAAATCAAATATCATAATTATCCATTAACAAAAATTCAAAACTTACAGATTCTGAATTCTGTCCACCAGATTCCTTGTAGTTGTATCATCAGTGTGGAAAGACAGGGAGTTTCCCAGATTCTGTTGGGTTCCTTCAGCACCCATATAGGTCATCTGACTGGGAGTGCTTGACCTTCGAGGGTCATTTGTGTCAGCCAGGGCAAACGTGTCATCACATGTGGCATTGTGGGAGATAGGAGTGCCAGGTACCTGCCGAATAGGTGAGAGACCAAGAGAGGAAGTATCATTTCCAAGATATGATGAGAGGTGAGACAGTGGCTTCCCAACGGCAGTGTCTGCTATTTCTGCATTGTAATCTGAAGGGAAAGTAAGAATATTACTGGTAAATGAGAGTAAATATTTACGTCAGGGATGTGCGGCAAGTCTGAATTATCTGATAACAAGTCTTTTTTCACTTGACATTCTAACTTTTAATTTACATACAGCACAGGGCTATTCCTTTTACATATATGGCAGCAAAATATTGTCAAATAAATGTATGATATACAATTCCTGACAAAAACATTCTGCAATTTTTTTCTGATTTATAAAATTGCATCAATAAAGAGGAAAGTTACATCCCACATTAACATAAACAATATCTAATAATTTTCAAGACTTCAGTATTCCCACCTTGTTTGGCTTGCTTGGCATTATTCACAATCTGTTCAGCAAGCTGGTCACTTTCACCTACTGGTACTTTCCCATTTACATTTCTTGTCTACAACCAAAGAAGAGGTATATTAAGGGAAGGTCCAAGAAAAGTACAACACATTTATATGAGTCAGGTTTATCTGGAGGCTTTTTAACCTTCAAGGCAAAACATTCAGGCGCAGGAATTTTCAAAATGTAATGACCTAAATGAGAAATATATACTAGTCCTCATTTATTAAGTGGATTTGCTCGTGAACAATTAGGCTGCATCATAGAGATATTTCATTCCTATTCAAAGCTTCAAACACATTGATATGTTTGTTTTGTTACATTTGTGTTATATGCCATTTTCAACAATGCTTTATTGCTTGAAGTTAGCACCCAGCAAATACACTGGCTTCACAAATTTTCATTAGCACTAACGACATTATCCTATGCAGTCAGGGATCTTTTATTCTATGCAATGAGTAATCGTTATTCTATGCAATGATAAATCATATATCCTATGCAGTGAGGGATCTTTTATCCTATGCAATGAGTGATCCTTTATCCTAAGCAATGAGTGATATTCTATACTACGAAATAAGTGGTCTTTTATCCTATGCAATTAGGAATCTTTATCCTATGCAATAAGGAATCATATATTTTATGCAGACAGGGATCTTTTATTCTATGTAATGAGTAATCTTTTACCCTATGCAAGGAGTGATTCTTTTATCCTAAGCAATGAGGGGTCTTTCATCCTATACAATGAGGAATCATATCCTATGTAGTGAGGGATATTTTATCCTATGCAGTGAGTGGTCTTTTATCCTATGCAAAGGAATCATATATTCTATGCAGAGGAATCTTTTATCCTATTCAATGAGTGATCTTTAACATTCTCAGCCAATCCTTGACACAGGACTTCAGTTTCTAGTGTCTCATCCTATGGATAGGAAATAAGCCATATCACAGCCTGAGCTTAAATCCTCAACCCTCAATGAAAAGATGAGTACAGATTCTAGAGTCAAGCTATGACTGATCTAACTGGAATTCATATTATGTAGATAAGGGCACATGTTCTCAGTATCAAGACTAACTTTGTGTTATTTACAAGGACAATAAGAAATCAGATCTGTCTGACAGAATTCAAGGACTAAGAATTTTGAGATCTATGAATTTACATTTAGCGGAATAAAATACAAAGGACGAAACTGAATTTCTATTTTAATCATAAATGTACAATGAAGTCTTGCAACTGTGTGACTATATGATGTCACTTCCTTTTGCAGTATGCGTTTCTACTGGATCCTACATATACACAAAGTCTTAGGGATACATGTAGATATAATATATTAAGATACCCCACCTTTAAGTTCCCCATACAAACAACCTTTGGCGACTGGAACTGTAATCTCTCACTCTACCTGTAAGCTCACATTGCAAACCACCTTTGGCCATTCAAGTTAGGGTCTCTATATGAAATGCAATACAGACCAGTAAACTGTGACTAACATAAGTTAATTTTAATGATCACTGGTCCTGTCTGGTAAATGCATTCAAAGGTCAAGGTCAAAGATACTGACTTACTTCAAGGTTTTCAGGTGGATATCTGGTACTTCTTTGTGCTAAGCCATTCTGGTAGTTCTGGGACTGGTAAGGATCTCTGGCAGCATTTGGATGAACCGGTGGCTTGTCACTCAAATGACCTGTACTAGTGCTGTCTCCTTCACCACTCAAATGACCTGTACTAGTGCTGCCCACTCCACACAACTAAAATTGAAAGAAATTGAGAACTCATTTGTGGTAGGCGTGTGCTGATGAAGTAATTTGGCTGACAGATAAAAATCATGTTTACTAAGTATATTGCACAGAATGAATTTATTGTTCTAGAAACATTACTGTTTGTTCACCTACACCAAACAGAATCAATGAGGACTGCTTTGAGAACATGAATATTAAGTGTGCTGTCTGAGCAATCTGTTATTTTTGCTTATGTTTATAATTGGAAAACTTTGATCGTGAACAACAACCATTTAAAATACAATGGAGCATCATAATCCGCACACCTTCGTTCCCAAGCAAATTGTCCGGATAAAAGAAGCGTCCGGATTAATGAAACTTACATATCATATTGTGCAAGGCAATCTGAAATTTTACTTCTCTGGAAATGTCGTCCTGAAGTTGAAGCCTCCCAATTACTGGCTTCCGGATTAATGAGGCTTGACTGTATACAAGAGCACTGCATGGGGAGGAATGAGAGGGAGACTTAATTTTTGTCCCTAAGCACAAACAAATTCTCAATCAATGAGAGTGAGACTTATGTTTTGTCCCTTAGCATGAGAAAATTCTCCATGAGTGAGACTTATCTTTTGTCCCTTATCATGAGAAAATTCTCAATCAATCCCTGACTGCATTTCATCTAATTATCAGCAGATAAATCATTTGTAGTCAGCAATTCACACATGTGATCCTCCTGATGGGAGGCTGTTTCTCCCGTTTTCAGGACCCTCCTCCCGACCTCCTGTCCGTGTTCAAAATATCCCGCTCGTCCTGAAATGTGTTTATTTCCACCAGGGCTAGTAAATAATTTCCAACTGAATAATAAATAATCACATCAACCCTTGCTGACAAGCATTTACTGACAAGATCTTGACTAATTATCATCGGTGCCGCTACGTCATCAATTGTTCTCATCTGTGCCTAACTGCTGGTGCAACTGTCTGACTGAGTTGTCCATTCCAATTTAAATACCCACTGGATTTATCACACCCCTTTTATCAGTGCTAACTGTTATTCTTTTACAACTTCAAAAAAGTAGATCTACCGATATAATCAGATAACAGGAGGGCACACTCAGTCATTGATACACATGGCATGGTCGCGGGCACTTGTCAGTGATTTGAGACAATCATTTACCATGCATATTTTGATTTCCCGCCTAAGTAAATTGATCTAAAAGGGATAGGTTCACTTTGGACCAAAATTGGCCCTATGCCAGAAATTAACCATTTTTACATATTTTGTAATGTAACATGTGTTGGGCATGGAAACATGAAAAAAAATTGTTTCTAAGGACGGAAAGTCGATTTGTGGGCAAAAACCAAAAAAATGCTAAAAAATCGCTGATTTTTGGAAAAAATGGATAATTATTCATTTTTATCAATTTTTTTTCTTCAAATGATCAAGTTTTGATATTTATTGAATTTGTTTCAATTATGATTAGCAAACTGATACAATAAGATATGTGAATTGTTCGTTTTGGGGGCAAAAACCCTAAAAATAACGAAAAATCACAAATTTTTGGAAATATTTAAATAATAAGTTTATGTTATGATTTACCACATATAAAAAACTTTCTTTATTTCTTATATGTCTGTGACATTTATACAATGATAACATATTAACACTACCCAAAAATGTGTTTTGGGACAAAAAACACTGAAAAGTTTGAAAATGCACTGATTTTTGCAAACATTTTATAACTTTTCTATTTACATTCAAATGTGTATCAAATATTCGCAGTTTTGTATAAATAATATCATTTATGTAGTACTTTAACAAAAATTGCAAATGGCTACTGTTCTCGTCTTTTTCTAGGGGAAAAAACCTTGAAATTGTGAAAAAACACTGATTTTGGGAAACATATTATAACCGTATTCATTTCTTTATCAGATATTCAAAGTTTTCTGTAAAAACATCCAATATCATATCCGTAATATTTTAGCAATAATCACAAATTACCACTGATCTCTATTTGCTTGGGGCAAAAAAAAAACATCCAATATTGTGAAAAGGCAATCCTTTTTGGAAACATTTCAAAACTTTTATATCTATATTTAATAAACTACTCACACTTTGCTATAAATAATATCATCTACGCAATACTCTAATTATAATCACAAATGACTACTGTTCTCTTCTAGTTTTTTGGACAAAAAATGTCCAAAATATTGAAAAAGCACTGTTTTTTGGAGACTTCTAAAACCTTTTTTGATGAATTATATTTTGTATATATATCGTATTATTATGTTATACATATATACATGGATATGCAAAACTAGGGACAATAATTGTTCTTTTTCACAATTTAAAGTTTTTTTTACCCAAATATATAAATACAATTTTAAAATACATATACTTTGGTATGTTTGATTTTTGCATAGCTTTTAAGTATGTTTGTAAGATTGCATTGCATACATTAGATCACTGTTTGAAGCATGTAATACATACAGCTACAACCTTACATATAATAATTATAAAGAGAGACCATTGCATTTCAAATACATTGACAAAAAAGAGAGGCAATTGCATTTCAAATACATATTGACAAAGACTTTCGAGGAGTGCAAGGACAGACAACTCTGTGTAAGAGGTCGATCAACATGGTTAAGATAATCATAACAAGAAGACTTAGTGTTTTGATAAAACTTTGAAACGCATGTGTATTTATTCTTCTATGATGCTATCATCAGTGTCAGAGTCATCAATTGCAGTTGCATCATCCAGATACTCTCCCCAGTTTTGCACTCCAATAGATGATCTTTGCTGGTGTCTGGCATGTCCTAAATACCATAACACTGCAGCTATATGTGAACACATTGCCACAACTCTTGCTCCAGCGCGACATTTGCAGTAATACACCACTACGTCCTCCTCTGTAAACCTGATCTACAGAACATACTTTCTCGAGGAAATATGTCTTGATTGGATTTTTACAC
>JACSZP010005149.1:0-17807 GCA_016161895.1 Pinna nobilis | reverse complement strand
GTTCCTTAAACGGAACTCGGAAACCAGTTCCGAGTTCCGTTTAAGGAACTCGATGCAGCAAGCCGTGTGTGGCGCCAACTGCCCCTTAGCTCTTCGCCGAGCAAAGTAGCTTTTCCAGGCAAAGTTGAAGTAGGCAGGAAAGCTACTTCGCTCGGCGGAGTTCTACGGGGCGGTGGGCACTGAACATCGACCTACGATAGAAGGGGAAGGCTGCTGCATTCAGGGGAGAACTGCGGGGCGGCCAACGCCGAACATCGGCCTACCAAATATCAGCGAATGATGGCTGACTCGCTCGGCGAGGAACTCAGGGGCCGCGACACACAGCTTGGTGCATCGAGTTCCTTAAACGGAACTCGGAACTGGTTCCGAGTTCCGTTTATGGAACTGGGAACTGATACCGATTTCCGTTTAAGGAACTCATTAGTGTAATGTTAAGTACTGGTCCCACACCAATATGATGAGCAGTGCTGGTCAATCAACTATACATATGGTCAGTACTTGTCACCCATATAAAGGTCAGTACTGGTCACCTGACGGAACTGGTACCGAGTTTTGTAATCACTAACCATTATACGGGCGAATTACTAGTACTTTACCATCAGATAAATGACCAGTGCTATACCCGCGACTGACCATCAATGACCGTTACACAAACAAGTGACTATTAATATGCACTGTACAGAAAAGTGACCGTTATAAACCGTTAAAGGTGAATGATCAGTACTGACAATTTTATATGAATGACCATTATAGAGATGATCGACTAGTCTGACCGTTATACAGGGGATTGACCAGTACTGAGTATGTGTATAGGTGAGTGACCAGTACTGACTATCATACTGATGAGTGACCAGTACTGACCATTTTTCAGATTAGGAACAAATATTATATTATAAAGGCGAGTTACCAGTACTGAGCATTTGTAAAGATGAGTGACCAGTACTGACCATAATACTAGTGAGTGACCGAGAGCTTCGGGGCAGATGGCGCCACACACGGCATAGTGCATCGTGTTCCTTAAACGGAACTGGGAACTGGTATTTGGTTCCCGTACACGATGGCCATTATACAGGCGAGTGACTAGTACTGACAACTAGATAAATGACCAGTGCTAACCGTTACAAAGTCGATTGACCCGTACTGACCGTTACACAGACGAGTGACTATTAATATGCAATATACAGAAAAGTGACCGGTATTAACCATTACAGGTGAATGATCAGTACTTACAATCAAAGATGAATGACTATTATACAGATGAGTGACCAGTCTGGCCGTTATATAGTCGAGTGACCAGTACTTACAATTTGTATAGGAGAGTGACCAGTACTGACCATCTTATTGATGAGTGACAATTACTGACCATTTGACAGATAAGTAACAAGTATTTATCATTATAAAGGCGAGTGACCAGTACTGCCCATTTGTATTGGTGATTGACCAGTACTGACTATCATACTGATGAGTGACCAGTACTGACCATTTAACCGATAAGTGACAAGTATCGGTTATTAAAAACGGCGAGTGACCAGTACTGACCATTTGTATAGATAAGTGACTATTACTGGTATTAATACTGGTGAGTGACCAGTATTGACCATACCGATAGGTGAATGACTAGTACTGACCATTATAGAGGCGACTGACCTGTCTGATCACTGTGCAGGCGAATGACCAATGATGACCATTAATGGGGTAATCAAAGGTTCCGAAAGGTACCCCTGCTATTGTAGGTCAATGTTCAGTGTGGGCCGCCCCGCAGATCTCCGCCGAGCGAAGTAGCTCTCCTGCCGACTTCAATTTTGCATCGGTAGGCTACATCGCTCGGCCGAGAGCTTCGGGGCACATGGCGCCACACACGGCATAGTGCATCGTGTTCCTTAAACGGAACTGGGAACTGGTATTTGGTTCCCGTACACGATGGTCATTATACAGACACCTAGTTCCGAGTTCCGTATGCGGAACTCGGACCTGGCACCCAGTTCCGAGTTCAGGCTCCAAATCCATCATACTAGTTAGTGACCAGTACTGACATATATACAAATAAGTGACTTGTATTGACCATTATATATGAGTGACCAGTACTGACTATTATAAATGCAAATGACGTACCATTGTTTGGGGTGACAAGGGTTGACCATTTGTTTAGGTGAGTGACCAGTACTGATCATTGTACAGATGAGTAGCTAGTACTGACCATTATTCTGGAGAGTGACCAGTAATGATCATTATACAGGCGAGTGACCAGTACTGATAATTTTGGGATGTAAAGTACTGATCAATTGTATAGGGGAGTGACCAATACTGACCATTGTACAGATGAATGACTAGTACTGACCATTATACAGGCAGGTGATCAGTACTAACCGCAAGAGGAAATCGGAACCATCTACAGCCACAAAACATCTGCAGCGATTTTAATGAAAGTTCACAGGGTTGAAGTAATCATTGTCTCTTATAAGTGTAATTGTATTTGGTCTGGATCTACACTGTTGTGGAAACGGGGCAGCGTCAAATAGGTCCGGTTGTTACCTTCCTTTCAGAGACTTTTTTTAACAGAAGGGTTGTATAGAATGAAAAACTAATGATCTAGAAGGATGTGTGAAGAAGTATTGTTGTTGTTGGCTCTATTACGAATTAAATTTAAAAAAAAAGTTGAATGTAGAAAATACCAAGGGGGAATCAATAATTCAAAAATCCAAAGGCAGACGAAATCATGGCAAAAAAAGACTACACAAACAGCTATCAACACAACAAGACGTGTAAATTGCAAAATAAAGTAACACGAACCCCATACCAAAAACCAGGGGTGAGTTAAGGTGCTCCGGAAGGGTAAGGAACTCCTGCTCTGCGCGCGGCACCCGCCGTGTCACAAGTTTTCGAACGTATTTTTAAACTTTGTTATCGTTGTACATTTTAAGCTAATGTAATGGATCTCTCCTTATGATCATATTGCTCAGGTACGCGGTATAGACCAATTTGATCTTCCTGTTTTGGGAATGTCGTGGTAGGGCAATTTCTGTTACCTTTTTCTCACCATGCCCCCTCCCATTTTGTTTCTGTGAGTCTCTTAGTTGGTCACTTTTTTTAGTCTCAACTTTGCTATGTTCATTTATTAATTTTCTCGTTGTTACTTTTCGTACGTAGATGTAGTGCATTTTGCTTTGCTTCATATATTAAGAAGCCTTGTTTTGTAAATAAATGATCCATCACCAAAAAATATGGGTGTATTTTATCTTTTATGAGACAGTGAAAAGAGAGGTCTTGTGTCATATTAGCTGTACTGCTCAGCGACCCTTAGGGTCAAACATCATCTCGGCCAACTGATTTTGCTTAATACTATTAATGCTACAATGTTATTACTTTTCAGCTCCTCTATTCAAATTTTACGATAATGGACATCGCTATTACTTCCTCCTAATTTTTGTTGACCACTCCCCTCCAATATTTACAGCTAAATACTATTAACCAAGTACCGAAAATTGGAATATTTTGGCGTCGACAAAATTTGGCCACTTTGGACTTAAAATGGAATTTTTTTGGTTAGCTATGTTTTGGCCATTTAGATTTATACCATGTTAAAAATTGGTCGACCATCAAATTAATGTAATTTAAAATATTCAAGATTGTAAAAGAATAAAACATCTGATCAGTCAGACAATTGTCCACGGTATGATACAATTTTTGTGAAGTGAGTGAACTCGTTTAGGAAAGGTATAATTACATTTAATTATGTATAATAGTAAATTATCCTGCAGACCTATTTTGTACACAAGTATTTTGTTATAGAGGTGTCCTCACAGCATAAACAGAAATTGACACATGGTACTAAGACAAACACAGATTTACATATATGCTAATTACGTCACGCTACGTACGTACAGACGATCTATAATTAACCGGAACAGTATATGTAAACTCTAAAAATATTTCCAGATTAATGTTTGAAATGGATCCGGATTTTTAGGTCGTCTAATGTGTACATATTTGGACAATCAAATTTTGGCCATTTTCCTAGGGTGGCCAAATTGGACAAAATCAAACCATGGCCAAAATATACCAATTTACGGTAAAATATTCGACTGAAAAACCTCGCTGAGGGAGTTGTTGGCAGTGACGACAACTATATAATACAATATTGCATCTTTTATAGTGTTCTATATGATACTCAGACTTACAGCCAATGTTAATGTAATTTGACGAAGCGGTGATCTGATCTCACTCCTTTTTGTGATTCAAAGAAATATCATTACGTCTTAAGTAAATACACAATACATTATGAAATGATTATGAAAACTTATGTTACATAAAATATCAGCCAACCTTTCTCTATTAATTCCCCTAATTCCTTTCCAATATCCAAGTACTCGCTATTAACTCATATCTAGAATTCTGTTTGTCTAGTCCCCTTGTGTATATAGTAGAGGGATGATGAAACAATGGTATTTATATTCTAGTCTTTAATATAGGTAAACAGAAAAGAAAAACTAAACTTCAGGTAGTCTTAGTATATTTGGAAATATTTTCCTCATATATTCAATAGAGCTGCAACGACCCGCCCCGAAAACCGAAAATCGCGATTCTTAAAGCCGACCCGAATCGCAAGTTGCACAGTCAAATGGAATCGGCTTTAAAAAAGTTTATTGTTTTACTATTTTACCATTGCCCTTTGAATACTTTCATATGTGTAAACAACAAACAGTGCCATTCACCTCTTTATTTATAGGAATTTTCTCTTGAACCCAAGATAAGATTTGTATACTATGTCATTACCAAATGCAAGGAAAAATCAGATACTTATCGAATAGTCTTTCATAAAAAACTCGAATCGAAATATAAAAATCGAAATCGAACCGAACCGGAGAGTTTCTGACTCGTTGCAGCTCTAATATTCAGATAACGTATTTTAAACCGGAAAGTGTAAAATTGCTGACAATTGATACTTTTAAAAGTGAGATAATGTTGCTAGCTTCTCATATACATCCTGGACATTTTGAAACATTTGATTAGAATTTAAATGATCAAAACTGACGAAAGTTTTGAAGTTTCGAAATATTTAACTCAATATTTTGTAATTTTTCAATCATGGATTCTTGTTGAGAAGGCAAATACATAAGTATTTGTAAAATGAATTTCAAGTTTATGAATGTCTAACATTCTCTCTTGACCCCCATACCGTATCCGGATAAACTAATCATGTTAGATGTTGTCTTATTACATGAGGTTTTCGTTTTCAACACAATTTGTACGATTGGATTTGGAAAACCATGATATTCCACGTCATCTACTCTAAATCTACCTCACTGCAGCTTCCTTTCATCGCCACCTGAACTGGCAAAATATCTGCGGCACGACACATGGTTAGAAAAGCTCAGGTGCTCGTTTTAATTTCTTCTTTTGTTCTAAAAGAGATTATACAGAGGTGTTACTGTAGGTTTCTCAACATATAAACAAACATGTCTATATGTTGATGTATTGCTCTTTTCTTACTAATACGTACCAAGTGAGAAAATATCACAAATATACAAAACATTATCGAACATTTGATAAGGAACTCTTGTGTATGACTCAAATTAAGAGTGGTATATACAATGTATTCATGGAAAATTGAATAAATAATTAGAAATATTTCATGTATTCATTGGGACCCAAAAGGTTGGTATCCTGAATTAAAACTTTGGACAACAAAAACAAATATATGTATATGATATTGCATACTTATTGATTATTCCTAGTTAACCTATCATTGATACAGAGAGAGAGAGAGAGAGAGAGAGAGAGAGAGAGAGAGAGATATTCTTTGGTAGGTACATGGATATGTGATGATGTAGGCATATATGAGTGCGTATGTTTGTATGTTAGATGACCTAAATTAACATACCAATGCAACTAAACGTAAAGAGAAAATTTGACATAGATATATAATTGAGTACTAAAATAAAAGTAGCTGCTAATCGAATACCTTGGACTTCAAAACGAAATTTCAAAATTACTTCATTTCCTTCCATTACTTGTTCATAAGACGATCCTCCTGTATCTACAAAAAAGAAAGATCTCAGAGGGACTTTTAAGCCAACCATTGGAAGACATTTGTTAGTTTAATAACAGACTACACTTTTTTATTTTTTCTAGCTGAGCTTTGATCGGACAACTTTGAAATTTTCCATGTGACAAAACAAATTTGCAGCAGTATTCATATACTGAAAATCTGATAGATTCCACGAGATTTGGCTAAAAAAACCTCAAATTTCGAATTGTGACCTTAGCTTTGATCCGAGGAACTTGATTGTTTATAATTGTAAAACTCATCACTCTCTACAAGTTTGCAACGTAGCTACGTATTGAAATTCAATAGTTTTGGAGATATATGGCATAGAAAATTGCACATTGCTCTGTAACTTTGGTTTTTGACTTGGCGACCTTAAAAATTTTCCAGCTTGGTAGATTTCATCACTCATTAGCAATATGCAGCTGTAACCATATTTTAAATAATATTTTTAAATTACAATTTTAAATAATTTTAAAGTCACTTATTAAAATTTTCTATTTTTAATTTTGTGGCATCAAAATAATAATGATCCCGAGCAAGGGTACGGTCATGCAAGATTTTGTGAAATTCCTTCAGTATTTTCTAATAAAAGCGGTATAGGTAATTATTTAAGGACGGATGACGTACAACAGACGGAGAGGTACTTGATAAGCCTAACATTATACTTATGAAGGGCTAATTAATATAACAATTGCGAGAAGAAGAAATAGAAGATAACACAACAACAAATATCATCATCATATTCATCATCATATTCACCATCACCATCATCATCATCATCATCATCATCATCATCATCATCATCGTCATCATCGATTACGATTATAATTGTCTCAACTGGGAATGGCTAGAATTTCGCAGTCTGAAGAAGAACATTACGCACATGAAATAAACGTACCCCGATTTTCAGAGGTGTGGGTACCGTTTCTTGTTGCACTTCTTTCACACTTCTGCATTATCTGCTCGGCAAGGTATTTGGCAAGTTTCGATGAATTTCCAAATCGAACTACTGCAAAAGAGAACTATATAGATGACCTATAAGCACATACTTATGGATTCATTAATCAACTGAGATTCTGAGAAGACTAAGTGCTTAGACCGTCGTTATGTTGTTGTTTCAAAAAGTCAATGATCCATTCGGAAATATTCACTTCGGGGTAACTGCTAAAATACCGTACGAAAATCACAGATGCCTAGGTATTGACAACCGTAAGAATCAGGAGGCAGGATATATATTTGGTGAGTGAGAACAAACACGGTCCTCTGACATCTAAGAGGTGGGATCAGGTACCATGAAATAGAAAACTTTCCCTGCTTTCCGGTAATGCACGGACTTCTGTACCGCATCTTAAAATTATCATTTTTTGCTACTTGGTTTCGATGAAATATGCAAATCATAGAAATATCTTAATTATAGATGTCATGTGATCAATCGGTCAGGAGAGAGGTGACCTTTGGACAAACGGGTATATGGTAATACAACAGAGAGAGATGACACCGTAGAGGAAGCCCCATTAACCGGTCAAACCTGGAACGTTTTTCACGATCAATAACTCTATTCTATCCGATAATGACTAGCTATTGTAAATAATTAAAAAAAACTTTCTCCAAAGTTTTTCAAAACCACATAACGCTTCTGTTGTACTAATGCATTTCTCAGAGATAGCACATTCTTATATCCACTTGGTTTTAGTAAAGAATCAAGTCACATTATCTGTTTGAAATATTCATGTTTGAAAAAGACAAATGAAATCTAACTTTTTATGCTTTGTATTATTTGGATAGCAAGCATACTGTTAAAAATACCTAATAAAGACTTTGAAATATCACTTGTGTTCGCTGCAACTTCATTACAAACAACTTGAATTGAAGTGTTATGAACTTTTTGGTTGTATAAATATCATTTAAATTAACAAGTTTTATTTTAAAGATTTGAGAACAACTCAAAGGTTTACTAAGCGTTTTAAATCACCTTACCAGTATCTGGAGGATAATCTCTTCTTGTGAAAAACTCATTTAACATATTCGTTGTATGCCTTAAAATCATGTACTCAATAGCTGAAAGAGATCAGTAAAATACACAGACAAGTATTGTTATTTTTCACAAACTCAACCATAGCATTTTCACTTTTGTACTACATCTATTGAATATGCAAACAAGTTTGATGAATATATCCTTGATCTTCATTTTCATAAAAACAAGATGACTTATTTTTTAAAATATACTTTTTCAACATTTCACTGTCTTTCACATGCATGTGTTGTCCTTGTTTAGAGTTCGCAATTTGTTTCATTAGTTTTTTTCATCTGCCATCCACTGTTCTGGGGTTTCTCTTACATTTAAGGGTAAATGAATTTATGAATCTAAGGAGAATGTTGACAGAAATTGCTATGAGAAAATGCTAGTATAATACTTATTATTTTAGTTAAGAACAATAATTAGCAGAAGGATTATATCAATAAAACCAGCAAGGTTCTATCGTTGCCGAATAATATCCTTAATAGAAATAGATGATTGACAAACTCACCATTAAACGCCATCATGAGAAATGATAGTGAATTCTTTGGCCTAGGGCCATAAAATCCTTCTCAGAAGTTTTTTTCAACTCAAATATTAGATTTCATTGAACCTGGAGAACTACTCAGTGTTGAGTAACGTTTATAAGGAACAACAGATAACAACCTATGGGTAATATAGAACATTTTGATGGATTCTTTCAAAACTGTCAACCGAGTCTTTTCAATATGCATAAAATTAAACTGATAATTTATTCATTTTCACTTTTATATAACCAGATTACTTTATATTTTAAAATAAAAATGTACAATTTTACGACATACCACTGTTTTTCACATGCATATGTTGTCCTTGTTCAGGGTTTGGAATTTGTATCTTTGGTGTAGTTCCACTACCTTCCAGTTTATCTGTTGTTTCTCCTATATTAAAGGGAAATTAATTTGTTTTCAACCTTAACAGTATGCTGACAGAAATTGCTTTGAAAAAGTGTTTACATAGAATGTTTTATCTCAGTTAAGAACAAGAAATATACAGAAGGGAAATATGAATAAAATCAGCAAGGTTCTATCTTTGGCGATTAATACCCTTAATAAAGATAGATAATTGACAAATCTCTATTGTAAATATTCACCATTAATTGCAATCATAAGAAATGATAGTGATTACCTGACCTAGAACCAAATAACCAGTCTCAAAATTTTGTCTAACTCAAATCTAAGATTTCATTCAACCGATCGAATTATTCATTTTTGAGTAGCGTTTAGGCATGGTAGAAAATTCAGATAGATTCTTTCAACCATAGTATTTTCAGTGCTCTACTACATTCTTTCCAATGTGTAATTAAGTTTAACTAATAATGTCTTCACCTTCCTTTTCATAAAGCATGAAAATTGTATATTTTGAAATATACTTTTACAACATACCACTGTCTTTCGCATGTATGTGTTGTCCTCGTTTACGCTTCGCAATTTGCATCATTGGTATTGTTTCAACTGCTACCAATTCTTCTGTTGCTTCTACTACATAGGGGAAATGATTTATTTCAACCATAACAATATAGTGACAGAATTTACTTGGAGAATGTGTCTTCTTCTTCTTCTTAAAAGCGAGAATTCAGTATATTTTGAAATAAACTTTCACAACACACCACTGTCTCTCGTATGTATGTGTTGTCCTTGTGGTTTAGGGTTGCACCAATGGTTTTTGTTTCATCAGCTACCTATAATTCTGAGGTTTCTCCTAAGTTTGAGGGCAAATTATCTTTTACAACCATAACAGTATGTCAACAGAAATTGTTTGGAGAAAGTGTCTACATAATACGTGTTATCTTAGATAAGAACATGAGCTATGCAGAAGGATAATAGCAATAAAATAATTAACAAGGCTCTTTCGTTGCTGATTAATATCCATTATAAATATAAATGATTGCCAAATCTCACCATTGAATGTCATCATAAGAAATGATAGTGAATAACTGGACCAAGGATCATAAAGCCATTTGCAGAAATTTGCTAAACTCATATTCAAGATTTCATTGAACTTGGAGAATTACTCATTGTTGAGAAACATTTTGAGCAATGATAGAAAATTCATATAAATTCTTTCAAAAAATTCAACCATAGTCTGGTCACTGTTCTGCTACATTATCCATTGTGTAAATAGGTTTTATAAAATATGGCTTTGGCATTTAGTATTGGTCGTTATTGATACTGTATGTGTCTTCAGCTGTAGGTATACAATACTCGTAATTTGAGCGAAATAATAACGATTGTTTAAAACTCTTAGGGAGATGTTAAGATCACGTCTATGGTTTAATGATGTTATAGCTTCTTCTCTCTCTGGACATTTTTAATATTTACTTCCAGGGCCTGTGTCAAGATTTACCAATACTCAAATCCACTGTGGCCATAACCAGAGTACGGAGATCAAAGAAAACCGTTCAGAAGGTGATAAAAATTTTGATGCAATGAACCACGAGGGACTAGCAAATCGTGTCAGAACTAACCCTACAGTTGATAATGCTTAACAAACATCAGATACACTTGGTGTCCTTGGTTATTCAGCGACCATGGATTCTAAATGGTTTTCTGATCGGAGAAATGCACAATTTTCTATTTGTTATTAAGGAATTGTTTCCAATATTCTTGTTGCCAATTTTTTTGGAAAGTCTAATGAATATCATTTCTCCGCGATTTGCAATACAGCGGGATTTTTTGGCATTGATGTTCAGTGGGTCGGCGAACTTATTATGATGCCTCTTTTAGTAGACAACCAAATGTAAGATATGTTTAGCTATCCATGAGAAGCTCGATGTGCGGTTATTATGTAGCCGACATCCATGAAATATCAAATAAAAAATTCACGTAATTTTATTTAAATAATACTATTTTAAAAACTTGATTTCGTATACGAATCATGGAATCCATTTGCATTTGCATTTACAGAATCTATTACTTGCAGCTTTATATATTTCTATATTTATCATTCTTTACTCATTTTGAATTATACCAGAAAATTAGAAGAATTGTCTCGTTACTATGGTTAGTTGTCTCAAGTTGGTATTTTTGCGTTAGTTTATTAATAAGTGATAAACTGAGAGTAGATCAATGTTGAAATGTTACGTTTTCACTAACTGATACTCGACAGCTCTGTTTGGATAGCTTGGAACTTAAGTTCATATCTTGTAGCTTAATTAATAACCATCTTTTTGCTCTTTTTATGATATACATATTTATCGGTATTTTTTACTCTTTCAATTTTTATCTTCATCATTGTGCCATATATTTATGAACAAACGCAATTTTTACTATATATTCATAGTGAAATTGCATTTAAAAAAATCCTTAGGTTTTTGGAGCCTGGACCAGGCCAGTGTTTTTTTTTTTTTTAGATGTAAACATTAATACTTTTCTCAAAGCAGATTTTGAGATTACATGATATTAACTCATCTGTTGAAATTTGAAAATGCTTAGTCTCAATATAACATTACTTATTATGGAGATCTTTGACAACTTGAAAATTTAATATTGTGTTCTACTTATTTCATTTTTTAACCACTTGACAGAATATATATTTATTTTTATCAAAATATATTTGAGTAAATTATGAATTTTTAAAGAAAGGTTTCATTGAAATCGGTTGAATAGTAATAAAGTTATCGCAGTTTAAAAAACCCAAATTTACCATTAATAAATAGTAAAAATGACGTCTGTTTATAAACATATGGCAAAATGCTCTATGTTTTGATACATTATCTGTAAGGGGGAAATCATATTCTAATCTTTTCTTTATTTGTTGACATGTGAATTTATTCGTAATACATATTGCCTAATTACTTCATATCCCCAAATTATGAATCGTATATTGATCTTTTTTTAAATAGTTTTGTAATAAATGACAAATTTCAATCTCATTCAGTGTTGAGCATACTCATTTCTGCATGGGCAGAAACCAGCTGCGGAAAGCTGTCGTTGTTTTGTCATTGGGTGAGACATAAATAAGTTTTATTAATATGTTCTTCCTCCTCATCAAAGCAAGATTACTGTATATTTCAAAATATACTTTTACAACATACCACTGTCTTTCGCATGTATGCGTTGTCCTTGTTCAGGGCTCGAACTCTGCATCATTGGTTTTGCTTCACCAGTTACCAATTTTCCAATAGTTTCTCCTATATTTCAGGAGAAATAAAATGGTTTCAGCCTTAAGAATATGTTGACAGAAATTGTCTGGAGAAATTGTCTACATTATACGTGTTATCCTGTATAAGATCATGAAATATGCAGAAGAATAATACCAATAAAATAAGCTAGGTTCTTTCATTGCTGATTAATATCCAAAATAGATATAAATGATTGACAAACCTCCCGTTCAACTATTCACAATTAAATGTCATCATCAGAAATGGTAGTGATTTCCTGGGCCTAGGACCATAAAACCATTTGCAAAAATTGTTTCAACTCAAGTGTAAGATTTCATTCAGTCTGGAGAATCACACGTTTTTTAGTAACGCTGGAGTCTTTCATAGAAAATTCAGATAAATTTCTTTCTCAGGTGATAGAATTGTTATGTATGGTCCGTAATTGACTCAGGTGATTTTAATAAGATGAAATATCGGCCTCATACGCTTTGCCTAAGAAAATTACGCAAACGACAAGGTCTCAAATGTTCTTGTATATATCTGGACATATGAAAGTATTTTTCTTTGAAGTATCAATGTTCTCTATGACTACGTCTTTTAGTGGGTTGGCTTTGTTGAATAAGTTGAAAACAGTTTCTTATTGGCACTCAGGACATATGAATTTTCCTATGCAATCCATATGATAATTGCAGCTATATGGTGCAGCAGTTCTTAGTTCTCTAGATCCACTGTTGTTCTTTTTTTCGCCACAGAGGAACATTTAAGTGAGGGTTATTTGTGGTGTGGTGTATCTTTTCTGAAATGCGGAACCTCAGGTACAGGGCAGGGCGGAATGATCATGTGTATTGAATTGTTTGTACAGTAATTGGTTACCAAAACAAAAAAGTGCGATTGGTCCCTATGTAACTCTAAATGTCCTTAGCAACGAGTCTCAGTCTAGAAAATTTTTGCCGTTTTATATTCCGTTCATTTTACCCCCTTTAGTCAACGGAATAATTTAAAGAGTAGAACGTATCTGTGGATGTTATGTGTATGTGTTCATGGGCCCGTGACTTTCTTAAAAAGAAATATTCTTTTAAATTGAAGAAATTTCATACCTAACTTAAATTATGAATAGTACCTTTTGACATACTTCGTGATTTTCTACGTCTGTCGCACATCAAGGGAAGTCCTGCTCTGCAGAGGTAGGATGCAATGACGCATAGCACCATAACAGCGATTAAAACTGTACAGACTAGGATGTATCTGTTGATAAGTTACATGAATTTAGGATATACAAAGTACATCTGCATAGCGATTTCAATTTATGTAAAGTTAGTTTCGTAAGAATTTCTTTTCACGAATCATCGGGTCTTTGATAAGTCTTTGTATCATTGATGACATTAATCTAATGGTATTTCTAGAGAAAATCGTTTTTTCTTAAAGAAGAATTAGGAAGATTTCTTACTTGTCGCCATCCCTTATATGATGTAGCACATTTTCCGGACCTCTGTAGATCAAAGAACAAACATGTGAACCAATTAGAAGACATAGAGTTGTGTAAAATGACACATATCTTTTTTATACACATTGGAAGTAGGCGATTGTGACATTTCCAGCGCCTACCGAAAATTGACCTGAGTGATAAAGTGATAAACTTACTAATTAGTGTTGTTAAATTCCTTGGAGTAATGAAAGACATATAGAATTTTACTGTCCTAAAGTTAGGCGGCCTTAAAGTTTCACTGTCATTATGTTTTACTTAAATATATGAGAGGTCTTATTAACTTTTTTTCAATTCAAGTGATGAATTTAGCAGACGTATTCAGTAAAATTGAATAATTAATATCCTAACATAGTACAGTCAAACCTGTATTAAGCGGCTACCCTTAGGAATGAAGCAAAGTGGCTGCTCAAGAGAGGTGGCTGTTGGTTTGAGGTCCAAATAATCTCGGGAATTTCTATGATGCAGACAGTGAACCGAAATTTGTGACATAACAAATTCAGACATGAATCACATTATTTAAACCACAGCTAAATTTCTAAAACACCTATAAGTGAATTAAATTTATTTTAGATCATAATCAATATAAAAATGAACCAAAAATCTCCAAAATTAAAAAAAGCAATCGTGTGTTCAGAAAATTGACGATTTGATGAAATAAAACAAGTAAGAAAGGTTCGAAATAAATATTGACTCTGTCTTGATAATCAATTTTTGAAAATGTTTTGTTTTAAATATCTCCAGATTTTATTAAGTTTCTGAAAAAAGTAAAACTTTCGTCTATAACTCTACTGTACAGTAGCAACGTGTTGACCGGGCGAACTAGCTGTTTAACGCTAGCATTACGAGTAATAAGTGAACACAATTATGATTAGGCAATATATGTATTTGTACAAATCCCAATTTCAATAGTTTCAAGTTCGGTAGCGCGCGGGTTCAAAATTAGTAAAAATATTGCTTAGCCCTTTGTTTTAACAACCCTAACTGCCTAAGCTTACCTGTAATTAGGAGTAAGCGGTCGCGTCCGCCATGTTGTTAAGAAAGTCATGTGATTTTTACGAAATCACATGACCGCAAGTATGTCCAAATGGCCGCTTAACACAAGTTTTCAACCGGCTGGGTAGCTAATTATATGGAACTGGCCGCGTAACTAAGGTGGCCGCTCAATTGGGTTAAATTATATAGTAAAATGTGTTGGGAGGATACAAGATGACCGCTTAGCAGAGGTGACCGCTTATTTAAGGTGACCGCTTGGGCAGGTTTGACTGTACATATAAATATCAGTTGTACAGGTACTGTGATGTAATGCAATTATAACTAAGTCTATGAATATTTCAAGAGATGATGATTACTCTATAGACATTTGTTCACGATCTGAGGTAGTCGATATTGTATCAGTATTTATGGGCTCTCATTAATTTCCGCGCGATAATAAGCTGATGCAGATTTAGAAAGGTTAACTTAGAATAGGTATTGAAAAGTTTTCAAAATATCGACATCCAATGCCACACACAAGGTAAGTTCATACTATATTATCAGAAGGGCAAGAAAACCTGTTTTACTACACTGAGACGCGAACCTTCGACCTCTAAATATAAAGGCAAGCTTTGTACCTAGTTTGTAAATAAATTGGATCCGTTTGCAGCAAGTCGGTTCAACTTGTTCTTACTTAAAATGTTGACGGTTCGTTAAATATTTAAATGTAAGTAAGCTTACTGCCATTTCGAAATCGATCGCTGGAGTGTCAATTTCATGTTCATTAGCTACCCAGGACTGAAAGCCCTGAAGTCTATTTTATCTTTCTGCAACCCACTTATCTTCACTGCGTATACTTGAAACGTAGACGTGGATTTAAAATGTTGTAAAAGTTGTAAGGGTAAACTATCATAAACATTGGGCATAAATATTTGAATACTAAATCAGTGATCCTTATACATGATGATTAAGGGAATACAATATTCATTCTCTTCTGGGGAATTTTTAGAGTTGATGAAAATAATAATGATAATAAGACAATAGAAGCATACTATTTGATTAAAAACAAGTACATGTGTACCTTTGTTCTCCATCAAAATTCACTAAACCTAAGGACATTTAAACTAGGAAAATCAACCAGAATGAAAACCAAAGCAAATCAAAATGTTCCTATCATCGAAATTCGTTTTTTTTCAAGTACGATTGAAGTAGGAAGTCGTAAGTAATTATCTAGCTACAGTATCGTTTATTTCCTTTGATTGAGAATTTTCCTCTGTATTTTGGATCAAATATGGCATAATTAATATTTGCTCGATATATATAAGCATATACTGATCTTTTTGTTTTTGCTATTGCCGAGATTCTATTCAAGTCTTGGAGGAAAAATGACATGCGATATACTGCACTAAGGGTTTGTAAAGCTGTAGCAGCTGCATTGCTTTTTCATTGAAAAGTTTGCATGTAAATGTTGTTTGGATGCTTACGGGATATAAGCGGGTCGAGTTTTGTTTTTCTCGAAAAAAATTGCACTTGAAATAAGACAGTGACTTTTATGAATAGTTTTCAAAAATAGAATAATATGTTCTTGCTTATTCGTGAATATCAACGTCTTTGACCCCTTTAAACAGTCTTTCAATAGGCTGTTAATAGTTAGTTAAAGTTTTTAAAAAATCCGCTCAAAATAAATTAAAATTACTTCCTAACGAATTTCATGCAATGCAACAAATTTTCAACTTAAGTTTAATTCAATGTCTGTGTATGGCCTTCAAAGGATGATATTACGCATGCCTTAATTATAGTCAATATTAAAGTAACTTCCAACCTTTGAGCTTTAAATGTGTACTAAAAAATGAAGCCATGCTGATAATATAATGTAGTCATGTGAAAAAAAAAGTTGTTTATGCATAAGCTGATGCCTTTTTTATAACAGATTGCGTTATCACTTTTAATAACACAATGAAAAATTCAAAATTAAATAATAATTGTTGAATCGAAGACAAGAAATTCAAAATTATCATTTCATAATGATACAATGTATATTAAAACTAATTTCCTCACCGCAAGTTTTGACTGTCTCCTCCGTAACAAGCATCATCTGGTGTATTAGAAACAAAAATAATGACTTCAGC
Organism: Pinna nobilis; assembly: GCA_016161895.1. Lineage (NCBI taxonomy): Eukaryota > Metazoa > Mollusca > Bivalvia > Pterioida > Pinnidae > Pinna > Pinna nobilis. The sequence goes on along the minus strand of JACSZP010005149.1, from coordinate 1,013 downwards.
TTTATTAGTCGTTCATAGAATAAACTCAATGTTTAGTAATTACATGTGTAAGAAATATTGCATTTTCAAGAATTTATTAAGAACATGTATTTCACCTCTTTAGAGCGCAGGTTATATCTCTGCCCTAAGTTTAAGTGAGATAGTTTGCAAAAGGTCAATGGTATCTTTCTAGGTTTGTATTCGGAGTTTCTCTTCCAAAAATAAAGACTGTTAAAAACAATATGACTATAAAACTGTTGAGTGTAACATAAACCAAAACAAAAACTAACATACATATTTAAAAATAAACTAAAAAATTGTATTTCTTTAATAAACAACAGTTATATTTTGATCGTTACTTTACCTCTGCCATCGTCTTCTTAATCATACATAATCCTCGTATGGACGACTTGGCAGATTTTTTAGTTGGTCAAGTACGTTCAAATGCTATTGACGTTCCAAAAAGGATTTCAAAGATATGAGTTGTGATTAATTAAATTATGCTATTAAGGGTATGACACTAATGCAACCAGGTTCAACCAACACAGATCTTGTGTTTTTTGTGCAAAAATTAGATCATTTCAATATAATGCATTAATACACTTACACTGGACAGCTTGGTATGACCGAATATCTAAGTCTGGACACCTTCCAAGATCCCTGTCGCAAGGTGTTGTATCGATATGTTCAGAGTGACGGTTGAAGAGAGGACACCTTCCTTAAATATTGTAAAAATAACTTTTTCCAAAAGCATGGTATAATAATCCCTTTTCAGTATTCAAAACGGAATAAACTATTTCTTTTTAAGACTTTCATATACGTTAATTAACAAAAAGCACTTTACATCTAACTGATATCTGATAAACTGATAAACACAACGACAAATACATACACATACCTTTATAAATAGATACACTTATATTTTCATACATACATACATACATACATACATACATACATACATACATACATACATACATACAGCCTTGCACGCACACACACACACACACACACACACACACACACACACACAC
>JACSZP010005146.1:711-21259 GCA_016161895.1 Pinna nobilis | reverse complement strand
AAACTTTTAAAATTGGCAATTCAAAAAACCTTGGCACTGAAAGGGTTAATTAAGGTCCCACTCAAGAATATTTCACTTATATGGCGACGTCGACGTGTGTGGGTAAAAGGGCTCGATCGGCACAAGTTTACGGCGGTGGGAAGTATTCATGACCTCGACGTTTCAATAGAAATTATGGGCGGCTCACATGTTGGAAGTAAACAAATAATCCCTTTCATTCCAGACTACAAAGCGTTTACATTAAATAATTCATTAAAAAAATAAATGGTCAATTAAAGACACGACCTTAGTAGGCCTATAGAACCGATCGCTGGACAAAAGTAACTCGCACAATTTTGACGATGTTCTATATAGAACAGATGACAAGACATTATAAATTATACAAAAACGAATGCTTTCCCAACAAAAAATATCTTTTTCTCTTAATTTATGCAGGATGTTTTAGAAATGCAAAATGAAAAAGTTTGGGTGTTCAGACATGTTATAGAGGTTAGTAGAAACGATCGCTTGACAGAAGTAACTCGCAAAATTATGACGACGTTCTATATAGAGCAGATGACACGACGTTATAAATTATACAAAACCGAATGCTTGCCCAACAAAAAATATCACTTTCTCTCAATTTATGCAGGATGTTTTAGGAACGCAAAACGAAAAAAAGTTTGGGCGTTCAGACTATAGAGGTTAAATCTGCCAATGCGTGCCAAGATTTCTAATTAAGATGCTTTGGCACAAAGATACATGTAGAAATACAAGTTAGCCATTTCTATTAGCCCGAATTTAATTTCGCTATATTGGGTCAGAAATATTGCCAAACTGAATATCTACATATGCATATGATATGTAATATTTCAAGATTGTTTAGTTGAACAAAGATATTACCAAAATGGCTATTATTATTAAATTAATTCATATTAATCAAATAAAGTTTCATGTCATTTTCTTGTATTATTCAAAGAAATACAACCCGCACATTGCGGTTGGCCGTCCCTTTCCTTCGGATGAGACAGTAAAAACCGAGGCCCCGCGTCACAGTAGCTGTTGGCATGTTAAAGAACCCTCCCTGCTCTACGACCAGCAGTGCTGAGCATAGGCAAAATTTGTAGCCCTTCACCGACACACGGTGACGTATGAGTGAAATATTCTTGAGTGGGGCGCTAAACAACAATACCATACCATACCANNNGGAAAAGTATTACTAGTACATGTATGTAGGCCTACCGGTCAGAAACTTAACTTCTCCACAAGAGATTTGTTTGCTGTTGATTTTCACCACACTCATCAAGACTCTTTCAAACGTATGATGGCAGTCTCTATACGCGGATCGAAAGGGGGGCGGGGGGGGGGGGGGGGGGGGCTGAGGGGGTCCGGCCCTCTTGGATTTTGCAAAATATATACAAATATTGATCAATTTTATGCATAGATTCTCGTTTTATAAGGGTTAGATTTTCCTTTTTACATGTTGGACCCCCTGGACAATATCCCCCCCCCCCTCTCTCTGGAAAAAAATCCTGGATCTGCGCATATGGTCTCTCTTTATTGGTGGGGGAGATGACCTGTTAACGAGTGTACCCAGGAAGAGGCCATCTACCCTTCCACAAATAATCTGGCAAAATTCAATCCCACTGAACCGACTAACAAGTGCCAGATTAAGATTTTTCCTGCCTCATCATTATATATCTAGTCATGACCACTCAACCCTCAAAGCATGCGCGAATCTAGGATTTTTTTTTCGGTGGGGGGGGGGGGTCAAAATTGTTCCAGCAGGGTCAAAATTATGGCAATGGGCCTTAACGGTGAGCAAACATGGCTACAAATTGAATATACCAATGTCTGAGGAGCCCTGATGAATTTTGTCCTCTTTACTCAACATACATGTATATACAGGTAGTAGATTTTTTAAAATCAAGTACATATTGTAGTTTCAGCCAAATAAAATTTGAAATAGGGCTAATCGGCCTTCCACAAGTAATCTGGCAAAATTCAATCCCACTGCACCGACCAACAAGTGACAGATTCAGATTTGTCCTGCCTCATCATTATATATTTAGTCATGACCACTCAACCCTCAAAGCATGCGCGGATCTAGGATTTTTTTTCCAGAGGGGGATTTCAAAATTTTCCAGGAGGGTTGAAATTACGGTGAGCAATCGTGGTTACAGATTTAATATGCCAATGTCTGAGGAGCCCTGATAAATTCTGTCCTCTTTACTCAAACACATATAGTATATCTTTTTTAAAATTAAGCAGTTTCAGCCAAATAAAATTTGAAATAGGGCCAATCAGAGAATTAAATGGAACCATTTCTCCTTGAATTTCAAATTGCTTTGTAATCTTGTCCTTTGTTCACTACAATAATGTAATCATATAATAAAAACCAATTATCATTATTCTTTTTTAAATATTTGGCTTTGAAAATTTCAAATTGCTCTGTTACCTTGACTTCTGACACGACAGCCTTGAAACTTTTTAAAATGGTAGACCTCATAACTCTACAATTATCCAATCTTCACCATATAATGAAAATCCAAAAGTTTCTGAGATGTTTGGATTTGAAAATTTCAAATTGCTCTGTGACTTTGACCTTTGTTCCCAATTCTTTGAAACTTTCCATTATGATAGAATTTTTACTCTTTACAATTATGCAAGATAACAATTTATTGAAAATCCAATAGTTTGAGATATTTGCTTCAAAAATTTCAAATTGCTTTATGACCTTGACATTTGATCTCCATAATGGTAGAACTCATAGTTCTTTACAATCATGCAATGTAAGCATATATTGAAAATCCAAAAGTTTCTGAGATATTTGGCTTTAATTGATCTTTCGAAATCGCAAAATGCTCTGTGACCTTGATGTTTGACCCTAGGACCTTGAAAATTCATACAATGGTAGAACTCATTGCCCTCTTCAATTATGCAATGTAAGTATTTTAATTTATTAAAAGTCAACTAGTTTCTGAAATATTTTTAATTTAGTAAACAAATTCCATAAAACAATACCCCCTGACACTTAAAGCGCTTCCTAGTGGCACATTTCTGGACGTATTTGATTTTCTTTCACAAACTTTGTAGATTTGTCTGATCACTCAGGTTTAAAAGATCTTGTACTAATTTTGGCACTCTTTCTCCCTTTTGGGAGCCCCTAAATGAGCTGGCCACATTTTGTTCACAAATTAATGCTGCTTCATATGAGGTTTATTTCCATCAAGTTTGTTTTAAATCTAACTGGTGTTTCTTGAGAAAAAGTAAAAAATGTGAAAAGTTAACAATTGACCACACATGGTGGATGACAACAGACAAAACATGATTGCCTTTGGCTCAGGTGACCTAAAAATCCAACCCTATTGAAATAAGTATCTAAGCATCATTAACCAATGTTAATTGGGGGGGGGTTTCCAGATCCCCTCTCTAGATTGCACATGCAAAGTCTTGAGACCTGCACTGTATCATAAGTGGATCTTAGATTGTGCCATAGTGTCACTCAAATGAACATATCTTGTTTATATAGTTTCAAGGGGGGCCTCAATGGCCGAGTGAATAGCATGTTTGACTTCGAATTGAAGGGTCCAGGGTTCGATTCCCGCAGCGTCACTCTTCGGTTAGCCGTCCCTGTCTTTCGGATGAGACAGTAAAAACCTAGGTCCCATGTCACAGTAGGTGTCGACATGTTAAGGAACCCTCCCTTCTCTACGGCCAGCAGTGCCAAGCATATATAGGCAAAATTTGTCCCCCTTCACCAGCACACATTGACGTCTCCATATAAGTGAAATATTCCTGAGTGGGAGATTAAACAATAATACAATACAATATAGTTTCAACGGCAAACAAGATAGATCAAGTACCTATTTTTCCTTTTTTCATTTAAATTGAATGCTTTCATATGACTAATCTGTCCATGTTGTTGATGGGTGTTTAAGACCAGTTGAAGTGCCTATACAAATGTATGTAAAATTGAGAATTTCATCTACAAAAAAGAACAAAAGTCACATGGAAATCAAATAACTTTTATTGCAAATTAGAAAGACTGTCATCAAAATCATAAAAGTTGTTTTGATGTAAATATGGGAGAAGTTTTAGCATAATTTAAACAAGAGGCCCATTTGGCCACATTGCTCACCTGAACATTTCACAGAGACGCAGAAACTTTGGATTTACAATGTATCACTATTGGAAAGGTATGGACAAAGACAAACCTCTCATCTGTTATATTTTGGACCCCTATTGTGACCCCACCTTGATCCCAGAGGCCAGCATTTGTACCAACTTGAATCTACACTAAATAATGATGCTACCATATGAATTTGATAAATTGTACACCTGCTATTCTTGATTTTTCCAATATAAACCTAGTATGTTAAACTTTGGGCCCAGCGGCTACCATTTGAACAAACTTGAATCTATACTATATAATCATGCTCCCATATTAATTTGATAAATTTTATACCAACAGTTCTTGAGAAGAAAAATTTTAAAGATATTTTCCTATATAAACTTATGTTAAACTTTGGGCCCCTATTGTGGCCCTATCTTGACCCCAGCAGCCACCATTTTAACAAACTTGAATCTACACTATATAATGATGCTCTTATATTAATTTGATAAATTGTACACTGACTGTTCTTGAGAGGAAGATTTTTAAAGAATTTTTACTATATAAACCTATGTTAAACTTTAGGCCCCTATTAAGGCCCCATTTTGACCTCGGTAGTCACCATTTGAAGAAACTTGAATCTACACTCTATCAGGATGCCTCCACATAAGTTTACTGATTTTTGGTGGTGTGGTTCTCGAGAAAAAGATTTTTAATGACACCCACTGAATTTTTTATGTTTCTCAATTATCTCCCCTTTGAAAACGGCCTGACCCTTCATTTGAAAAAAACGTGAACCCCCTTCACCCAAAGATGCTAGGTGCCAAGTTTGGTTGAAATTGGCCTAGTGGTTCTTAAGAAGAAGTCGAAAATGTTCAAAGTTTACAGACGGACAAACGGATGGACAGACAGACAGACGGACAGATGGACTGACGATTGACAAAATGTGATCAGAAAAGCTCACTTGAACCTTCGGTTCAGGTCAGCTAAAAAGGGATTTTATATATAAATACATACATGTATCACAGATAAGTTTCCATAACATGTCTGAAAATTAAATAAATTGATAGCAAATTTGAAAATTTACCTGCACCTTTTAAAGATGCCATATGTAGAAATTGGAATAGAAATCTGAAGTAAATAAAAAAATAAATAAATAAACTACTTTCTATTGTAATTTTGACACAACCCAGCTTTATATACATGTACATCAACAACCATTGATATACAGTGTATTAACCCAATATATAATTACATGTATTTCCCTTGATATGTTCTCCATAAAAAAACAAAATTAATCTAGCAACTGTATATGTACATATTAAACAAAAACAAATTTGTATCCCAACATTTGTATAGAACCTCTTATTTTCAAAACAAATAAATATTCACATCAAATATTTTTTAACTGTAAAACATATATACATGTATATATTTCCAGTTTAGAATAACTGACTAAAGGGGAGATAAATGATATATTTATAAGGAAGGCCGTAATTAAAATAGAAAATAATTCTAGGCCCAAGGAAAGATTATGTCTTATTTACAGAACTAATCTACAACAAAAGCAACATAAGAATTCCCTGACAGTTTCCTCTTAAAAAAACCATACCTAGTACATATTATGTAAATTTGTTTACAGAGTGGCAAATAAAAATCAGTATAGGCTTCAATAGGAATGCACCAGTGAAGAGTAAAGGGTATGCAATAGGAATAGTGGACTGAGGAAATTCAGGGGTATGCAATAGGAGTGTACCCATGGAATCAAGGGGTATCAACAGGCATGCACCAAAGAAAGTGAAGGGCATGCAATAGGAGTGCACCAATGCAATAGAGTGGCATGTAATAGGAGTCCACTAGAAAAACTGAGGGGTATGCAATAGGAGTGCCTCAGTTAAGAGGATGGAGTATGCAATAGGAGTAGTGGATCAGTGAAATGTAGGAGTAATACAATAGGAGTGCACCAACAAAAGGGAGGGCTATGCAATAAGAGTGAACCCGTGAAATTGAGGGGGTATGTCATAAGAGTGCACCAAAGAAATTGAAGGGTATGCAATAGGAGTGCACCTGTGAAATTGAGGGATATGCAATATGAGTGCACCCATGGAATCAAGGGGTATTCAATAAGAGTGCATCTATGAAATTGAGGGGTATGCAATAAGAGTGCATCTATGAAATTGAGGGGTATGCAATAAGAGTGCATCTATGAAATTGAGGGGTATGCAATGGGAGTGCACCAGAGGAAAGGACAGGAAGGGGGGCTTATACATACACCACCAAAAAGACAACAGAGTTATGAATGATAAATATGATGGATCAGCATTTAATCAGAGATCAGTATTGATACCTGTATATGTGTATATATGACAGAAGAATATATGGAAGGAGCACCTTATATAGGGGATGGGAGTTCATGTAAGGTGATTACAGGTGATGAAGGGTGCGGGTGATATGTAGTGGATGGGACAGTGAGAAGAACTTTGTAGTGCAGTAAAACAAGGTGAAGCTGAAGCAAGCAGAGTTTAATTAGGCTACAATCAATAAGGTGGAGATGATAAAATGATGGCTGTAAGAAAGCAGAAAACATGGGATGGCAGTTGATGTTAGCAAGGATTTAAGAAAATCTGACTAAGTAAGAAAAGAAAAACATGAAATAATGCCATCAACATGATGGTGGTTTATGTCAATGCATGGACGGACTAAACTGACTAGAAACACTAAAGGCAAGAGTAAGTTAGCACTAAATATATGAGATTTTCAATGCAATTATTACACATGCATGGAGTAATGAAAAGAACATGAGAAACAACTGATCTACAATAAATATCCTCAATCTGGTCTGTTTGACCAATCAGATTTTGGGAATGGCTGAAGTTGAATTAGATATTAAAAATATATCGGTATACATTTATTTTTTCATTGTACTAGGTTATGACCTAGTTTTTGCTAATTGGAGTAAAAACTATGGTATGTTTCGGTCAATATGACAGTCTGAAACAGAGGAAATATAAAAAGAAATATATTGCATCATTTCTTAATTCAGGTATGAAAATTCAGTTTTATTAATGGTTTTCTGTCAGGAGTAATAAAATACCTTTAAGAACTACAGATTCTGAATATGTTGTCTAATGGTTTCTTTTTTCATTGCAAAGGGTTAACAGGAGATACATGTATCTAGGAGAAACATAGATTTTTAGAAATACTTGAGTAATGTGCCATAGATATATATTTTCAAGTACATTTTACACTTACATTATAGAACCTGTACCAAGTTTGAATTATGTATCTAAAAGTTTCTCTTTCTGTTGGGTACAAATAAAAACACTTTGGAATGCAGTCTAACCTGTTTTAATTGACTGTAAAAGGGAAGGAGCAAATATGGTCATATATGACAGGTGATCTCTTAATTCAGGTGATTTGTATAGGGAAACAGCCATTTGGGGAAGCATTCATGTACATGTAAGTCCAACAAGGTAGATAGGTTTTTAAGTCAGTGGTTTGTTAAGGGAGGTTAAACTGCATATAGAGAACCACTTGTGAAATATCAAAGATGAATTAAAGGAACTCCACTAAATATATCCAAGATACTTGAAAAAGGAAGAGACAGAAACATAGACAGACACCAAGATATAGTATACATAACTTAATACTGAGTGTGAACATGTCACATCTTCTCAAGTTTCTGACAACAGGTTAAATTACAAACCATTATAAGCACCAAAATCTTCAAATTAAGTACATCTGCAGTATTACCTCGCTATGAAGACCAAGTGATTGGTCAAAATTGATCTGATTAGTTAGGTGGTATCCTAAGTGAGGCTGAAAGAGCCCTGAAGATTGATAGACGGACTGAATTTTGATGGTCTTTATTGGTCCGATCAGTGAAGTGGTCTTCTGGCAAGGTTCTGTTGTATTTATACACTTATTGTCTGTCAACACAGTCAATAATGAACTCAAAGTATTCGATGATAACTATCAGTTTTTGAGCAATACTATAAAAATCACAATCATTATTTCAAAAAACAAGACATTATTAGCTGTTAAAAAAACCTCTCAGAATGAAATGTCTCTTTTCCCAGGTTGCCAAAATGTAAAAATGAAAAATAAAGCTGATGAAACTCTTCTGTCATTATAATTATTATTCACATATTTTCTTCATTAAAATAAATTGATATAAAATGTTTAAGTGCATTGGTTAATATCCTTTTCAGCAATGTGTAGCAAGGGTAAATAGACATGGCGATTTTGAAATAATAAAAAATAGATTACTCAGCCAAAATGCAAATAAGCTCTAATAACACTTAATGCAGTATTCAGTAACCGTAGTAACAGTGCAATTTAGAAAATATGAAATATGATAAAAATTAATTCTACCAAAAAACATTAAACAACCAGTGATGAAATCCTCACATCAAAATACAAACATAACATTTATCACCTGTAAATTTACATTTCTAATCATTCACATACTAAAAGACAATACTGATTGTCCCTATTTCGAGATTCTATGTGAAATAGTAGGCGTTGACCGAAAGTGCCGAGCACAGGCAAAATTTGTCTCCCTTTATGGGAAATTAAGATTCTTGAGTGGGACGTTAAACAACAATATAAACAATTAACAATATACCAGGTACAGTGCCTAGGTAAGTCAGGATAAACATACCTGTAGGAACAATTGACGTGTATATAAAGATTGGCAAACAGGTAATTTCACAATTTCAAGGTAAACTTACCTAAACACAATATATCAGACAATCATAACTCCATTGTTAAAATTTACAAATTCAATCATTATTTGACTGCCAGGGTCATACACGAAGCAACAGAATCATAAGTTATGCACTTACAGCATTAAAACTAACAATAATAGTTACATATAGATAACATCATCAACAAGTTAAGTGACAACCACAAAGCACCTGCATTATCATATACGGAGGTATATTGTCTATATCTATATCACAGTGGTAGCATAAACATACAGAAGAACCAAAATTATCTGAACATTTATAATCTGAATCCTCACGGTAATCCCCCCATCACACCTCAAAACTTTATACCTGTAAGAATTGTCCTACTTTATTTATAAAATGTCTTGTTTTTCAGAACTACATCTGTCCCTCAAGTTCAGATAATGTGTGTTCTACTGTTCTGCATAAAAAAAAATCCAACAAAATTGTTTTAAAAAATCTTAACCGTATGCATGATAATCCTACTAACTAGTACAACAAATACATCAACAATGAACTAACTTTATCATACACCTTAACTAACAATAAATACGAATGGTAAGGATTCATTATTTGTGACAAAATTTTGACTGGTAAAGCCAGACAACATCATATAATAGACTGTTTCAGATAAATAAATATTGCCTTTTCATAAATATCTCCATTGTAACTAAATGTCCATTATCTTAAAGGTGTAATTATCTTCCCTGCTTAGCAGTGTGCTTCAAGGATAGACACCACATCCACTTGGGGTCGGGGGGAGCTGACATGGTCTCATCACTGATTGTGGCATCTTAATTGAACTGCCATTAAAAGTGGGTTTACTTGTTTAGTCCACAATAGAGATTACTTTGATGAACAAGGGAGACAACAACTTGTTCGAAAGTGAATTGGAAATCAAGGGAGGTAAAGCTTGTAAAAATTAATTATTATATCACAGTCGGAAATGCATTGCCCAGCCAGCTCTTCAAGAGAATCGGTTAGGCAAATATGGCATCATTTGTAAGGAACTCCAGTGGCACATGCTATTAGAGACTTAACTTTTACAGCAGTGGTGATTTGGTCTTTCAAAGCATTCAGTTTCTCTCAGACATTTTGTTTCCATTAAATACACAATGTAAGTCTCTTTAGACAGGTTCCATTTTAACTAAAGTCATCTTTAAAGATAGCCTCCATTGAAATAATTGTTTTATTTTATCATTATAGTAAACAGTGCCTTCTATCAACTTGGTGTTATAATTTTTACAATCTGTTTCTCTGTTGATTCAGTTTAAAGTTGAAATCTTCCTACTTCACAATACATGTAATAGTTTTCACAACATAAGCATTGTTCTTCTATTCTGGTGGTGGTTTGGGTTTACAACTTCGCTGATGTACTGGTAAACGATCAGGGGCAAAAGTACGGCCACAGTTTTCACAAGGTAATAGCTGAGCTTTAGCACTTTCATATGCTGCTTCATTGAATGCATTGACATCATAGGAACCTTTAGCTGGAAATGGAAACAATATTATATTTATACTTGATTAAATGATCAGTAAGAAAATTAATACACAATTAATTAAAGTTATAATACAAAATGTAAGGCTATATGTTAAGAATCATTCATGGGAGTCATTGGTAGGATGTTTGCCTTTCAATTGATAGATCCAGGCCATGCAGCAGACAGGTGCCCTTAGTAATGAACATTCACCAAAATTTGAAGCCCTTAATTAATCAGGATTTGGAGACACTTCCATGGGAGTGACAAATTCTCAAGTTGGACACTAAACAACAACCACCCCTTTGTCAAAAGAATAATACGTGTGAATTGTAATAAGCCATACGACAATCTGTGAAAAAGTAGACAAAGTAAGAGATTAATAGAATCTTCCCCTCCCTTGAGGGTATGGCAGAGAAATCTTACCCCGAGGACGGACAGTCCTCTGTCATACCCTCAAGGGAGGGGATGATTATTTTTCTCCCATCATTTAATATACATTTCTACCACCCGAAAAAAGAGACAGTGATCAAGAGTTGAATGCCACAAGAATACAGTCAAGACATGCAGTGAGGCTCATCAATGACCTATTTTTTTTTATTCTTATGCTTTTACACACAAAAATAGTCCATCCAATTGGAGTATAATAAATAAATTCAACTTATATTTATGAATAAATTCAAATTCAAATTAAATTAAATAAATAAATTTAATTTCAAATTAAATTGTCGCCAACTTTGAAATGGTTTTTCATGTTTGTATTAAATTGTCGTGGTTTCATTTACTTTTGAAGCGACTGAGTGTGACGTCAATGAAATAGTGACGTAACACTTTCGGAGTAGCGCGCGTGTAGCTTGTCAACACCCTAGGGATTGACAAGGAAATCTTGTCCTGTGAAAACAGGAGATAAATCGGCTAATGATGGGAGAATAATAGAAACTCAGTGACAGAACAAAATCTGTCCTTTCTACAAATGCATCTGTGAAATCGGAACACTTGATGAATCTCTTTACCTCCAATTGTTCTCACTTCTGGCTTCTTTGGCTCTGGACGTTGCTGTTGCTTGGGCAGCTTACTATTTTCGATCTTCCATTTTTCCAGACATTGGGGTTCGTGTATTGAGATAGATTTAGATCCAAATTCTCGTCCACATATATAACACACTACAGTTGGAGGTCTCTTCATGACTGGCGTTGGTGTTGACTTTAAGAATACAAAGATTTACATGGTCAATATGACATATACATGTATCTCAAAAAGCATCCATAATTTTTTAAATCTCATTCAAATATTTCATATTTTCTATCACATGTGTGGTCAAGCAGTAGAAGAATTGAATTTCTGAATTAAACAACATGTGCTGTGAAACACTGATGTCCCAAAGCATTAAACAGATAAATGCAGCATCAAACATAGTCAAACCTCAAGGTCAATGTTATTGATACCGATGAAAAGGTTTTGTCACAAATTAAGGAAACACATGCCTAACAGCAAAGTTCTATTTCTTATGGTAGGCCTATATGACAATATAAAAAGATTTTGAAATTTAAAAAAAAGAGGTCAACGCAAATATTTCTAAGTTCAAGGAAAGAACTTTTCCTAAGAAGAGGACATGTCAATATGAAAAGCCGTATATGGCTTGTATAAAAATTTTCTGGAAGTAAGTCAAAGATCAACTTCAAATCATAATGTTAATTTTTTTCTTTTTAAACAAGGATTGTATACATGTGTATTCCTTATAGCCAATGCTCCTCCTCTACTGACACTGTGTACATGTTAATGGTATGACTGAATTAAGTTATGACATTTAGGCCATATACAGCTCACAAAGTGTTTACTCTGGAATATTAAAGCAAAGTTCATCAACTGACAGCTATTTCCAGTTTATATGCATATGTCTAGATACATATAATTTTTTGATGTACATGATATCCAATTAAGTCACCATCTTGTGGATATCACAATACACATGTACAAATATATTATCTAATAACTAATGATACACAAATGCCTATGATTCAGATTCACCTCTCAGCCTGTTAACTGTATTGTTCGATAAATTCACCATAGAGGAAAGTACTTATTTGAGAAGGTACAAAATGGTTGACAGAATTTAATAATCCAACAAATTTGAAAATATGTGTACTCTAAAGGTACAACTCCTGAAAGACTCCCTCTGGATTACTGGATGTGCAAATGATAACTATAACTTGAAAACCAACACCATGTTTGAGCAAATATTTGTAAAGCTCTATTACAGGAATGAATAAATTTGCAACAGTAATGAAATTAGTGCAACAATAGATCTAAGTATATATTGTCTACATGTACCACTGTTGCCTGCAATGTACAATAGAACCATGAATACAGATTGTCAAATTAGCACTCAGGCCACCTCACTATTCAGACCAGTTGCAGACAGTCACTTGGATGATCTGTATAGCAAGGTTCCTATGCATACCTCCGAAGGAGCTTCGTAATCCCCCCCCCCCCCCCCCCCCCCCCCCTCCCCAATTTATCTTATACAGAAAACACTTTCTGTTGATCTTCAAAATGAAGTAATTGAGGTAATTGATATGTTCAAATACATACTTCTAGCTTCTGTTGTAATGATGTGTTAGTTATGTGCATTTAGGGAAAAAAGCTTTAAGAATTAATTCCGCATTATCTATGACGTGCAGACAAAAATACATGTATCGGTATGTATAATTTTTCAAGTTCTGTGTGAAACAAAATAAGTATATATACATGTATTGGCTTTTTCATCCTTAACAAAGTAAATCCATGTAATAACAGGCATACATGTATTTGTAACAGCAGCCTGTTATAAAAGTCTCCAAATCCACCCTTTCTTTTTCACGTACACCGGCCAGTCCATACAGCTATAGGTGATCAAAGAAAACTCAATTTCACCAAAACATCCCAAAGTTATAATACATGTACATACTCATCTTGTCATGAGGAGCATAAAAAAAAACATGTTCACTGGTAAGATTCACATGTTTTTTCCACATGATCTAGATTTAGGATACCAAGACATTTCACTCTAAAACTTTCATTTTGTCATGAATAATAAAAATGTATGGATCTATGGTTTAGTGGTGGGGATCCAAACATTATTTTAGATAATCGACTATTTCTGAAAAATGGGGATGATGAAGGACCATAGGACCTCTGAAATTTTCTAGTGTGATTTATTTTGCCATGAGGAACAAAATAATATGTCGTTTAGGGGTTGGGATCTCCACTACCTTTGAAATAATTAAGGGTTTCTTATGTGAATGTGTAGGTTATGACCCCAGGGACCTCATATTCTCATCACATAATTTATGATGGCAAAAGTAACAAAAATACATGGTTTAGGGAGAGGGATTTAGATGAATGCTTCTGAAATAAGGGGACAGAGAATGACCCCATTCCCCAAAATATCACATTGCAATTTGTTTTTTTACATGGATAGTAAGCAAACATATGGTAAAGGTGTAGGAATCGCAATGTTTTTTGAGACGACTGAAGATTTATGCAATAAGGGGGCAGGGAATGATTCTTAGGAGCCTCAAAATACTTTCATAAGGTTTGCATTGACATTGGTTATCAGCTTACATGACCTATAAAAGAATGACTTATTTTGCTCAAACTTAGGAAAATCTATTTTTACAATATTGACCATATAGGCAGACCACTGAATCTCTCCTAGGGCCCCAATGAAAACTTCAATGAACAACAAGACTTGGAGATCTAACATCCTCAAAGTTTTGTCAAGTCATGGCTTAAAACATGAACTAAAACTGACTGACAAGGCAAGCTGTCATAAATACTATGGATATTTCATTTAAAATACTTTTTCTAGTTATGCATGTACCCTCCTCTGGAATTAAACCCTTGAAATATTTAATTCTTAAGTGCATTTATTAATATCTATAGTGACAGAAACAAATGGGAAGTACTTGCTGTTTGTAGAGGAAATTGTTAATATATAATAATACTTGAAAATATCAAAATTAACAAGACAGTTTTCCAACACCTATTAAATATGGTAAAAAATGCTATTAAATACTAAATTTCAAGAATGAAGCATAAAAGAAATTTGCCTGATCTGAGATTCCAAAGCGAAATAGATATAACATATTAGCATTAACAATAAAGAGAAAAAAAAGGTGTATCAGTTTTTCACCTTATTTAATACCAATGCCAGTGAAAAGAGACATCACATTTATCAAATTGAATCTACAATGTAATAGTTTAGACAAAGTGCCAAAAAAAGTTTATACAGCGGAATGTATAGTGTGTCTGTTGATTAATGACAGGTGTTAATTGGGAGAATAATTAAACCAGAAAAAAACATTAATATGCAGACACACTATACCTTCAAGCTGTCACTGTCTTTGGTTTTTGTGGCACCGCTTCCCGCTTTTTGTACCAGATTGCAGACTCGACTGTGGAGGTTCAGCCTTTCTACACTAAAGCTACGCCCACAATTCTGGCACTTGACTTCCTTGGTATTGGTAGAGTGTTCAAGAATCTTCTCCTGTGCAGACTATAGGCAAATAGTCAGGTAAGAATTTTCCCAAGACAAGTTTTTATAAACATGTAAGATGATACAAACTGTATGGTATATGTTAGGGTGCGCGGTCCCCGAGTTTACCTATGAAAGAACAATCTATCTGTAAACCCTCTTAGAAACTCTCTGACTTTAGCGGCTATAAGTAAGTACATACCTGGTTGTAAGCAACCAAAATTACATCCCCTATATTTCCTTTTTATCTCACTTACTTTTTATAGACATTACTAGTCAAAAAGGCATAACTTTTTAATAACTTATGGATTACTTGATCAAATGTCCTTGTTCAAAAAAGGCATAGCTTTTAATTATTTCAATGGAAACTCAATCAGTATTTAAACAAATCTGAGGGGCCACTTTGGCCAAGTGGTAAGCGTCTCTGACCTCTGGGCGTGACGTCAGTGGTTGGAATCTGATCAAGCCATGCTGCTGTTTGCTGTCCTTGTCTTTCTGATAAGAGAGTAAAAACCAAGTTTCTGTGTCACAGTAGGTGTTGGCACATTAAAGAACCCTCCCCTCTCTACGTCCACAACTGCTAAGCATTGGCAAAATTTGTCGTCCTTCACAGTGGCACATGGTGTCCTCTCCATATAAGTGAAAGATTTTTGAGTGGGACGTCAAACAACAATACAACAAACCAACATGTACCTGAAGTATATGCATACTTTCCTTTTATCATAAAAAAACACAACTTTTTCTCTGTGACAGCTACAACACAGGCATTCTACGCTGAAACAATCATTACTGCTATTGATATAACCAGATACAGAAAAGTATACACTTCAGCCCACAAATGATGGAGAACAGAATACTTGCATGAAATATAAAAAATGAGGTATATAGACAGACAGTCAGATCATCCCAGGATAATTCTTAGATTAGACACACACCCATTTCTGCTTATACATTTACACAAATTTCTACTTATACATTTACACACATTTCTGTGTCTTTACCTTAGATAACTCGGCTTGCTTGGGTGGACCTTGGCCGGGCTTTGGTTTGCATACACGCAGGTGAACATCAAGACGATCAGGTGCAAATCGTCGCCCACAGTTTTCACATGGTATCAACTGACTCTTAGCATTTTGCCATGCAGCTTCATTCATCTCTTCTCTGTAAACAATCAAAATAAATTATAATAAGTGTGTCTTCATTCACCATGCCCATGGCACTTTTTCGTAAAAATAACTTTCGAAAACTGGCATTGGTTGTTACCAGTGATCTGCTACTATATGACCTTTTTCCCTTTAAATGAACCTTTCTGCTTTCCAATAGAATTGTCTAGGGAGGTTAAGATCTCAAACTATCTCTATCAATGACAGGTTTACTCAAGGAAAAGGTTCATGATGGATTAAGTGCACCATGTGTCATATTGTAGCTTTAAACCTGGAAGAATGCAAAATATCAAATAAGCTTTAACAATTTGATAATGATCTGCAGTGTGTATCATCGTTTTGTGATACAGAAGAAACTATCTTGAGAGACCACTTATATGTAAACACACTTTTAAATAATGCATATACATGTATATACAACCTGTCATGAAAGATCACATTTGCAATACAGAAGCCCTGAGAAGGCGTGGTCTCTTGAGAATGGTTCTATTGCACTAAGGCAAATGTTGTGGACCATCTAGCAAAGGAGAAACAACTCTGATTAGTAGAGTATATATAACTTCTAACTGTGTTTAACAATCTTTCATCCCTCTTCCATGACTAGTTACAAAGTTATGATTTGTTGGCTGTGTTGTTGTTGAATGCCCTACTAAAGAACCTTATATGGATTACATCACCCTATCCTGGTAAAGGGTGACAAATTTGGCCATGTAGCAGGAAGGATTCTTCAACATGAGGACACCTACTGTGAAAGAGCACCTCAGTTTTTACTGTCATATCCAAAGGATGGGGCAGCCCAACACAGCGCAGCCCAGATTCAAATCCATTACCTCACAATCAGGAGGCAAATACACTACCACTGAGCAATGGCCGCCCCTCAAATTATGAAGGAGGAAGACATATTTTGATGGACATGCAAGATCATCACTACAGGACATCTGCAGATTGTTACTATACCTAGTCAATGGTTGCCCGCCTGTCTCTGGCTTCTTAGGAAGTCGTCTTCTCCGTTCCTTTGGCAGCTTGTTGTTTTCATTCTTCCATTTTTCTAGGCACTGAGGTTCATGAATGCTAATTGACTTAGAACCAAATTCTCTGCCACAAATGTAACAGACAACAGTCCTAGGGCCCTTCTGAGCAGATGGGTCAGATTTAGATGGTGATGGATCTCTAGGGGTGGATGCAGTTGATCCTACCACAGATCCAGCATTAGAGGACGGAGCTCTGGCATTATCGCTTGTCACTGCCTTATCTACAGCTGCTGTCTTTCCAGCTCCTAAAATAAAGGGATTTATGAATTAGCAAAGAACTGATTCTTTAAAAAATAATGACCATTCAAGCAAACTACACTTTCAGGAGTAATATGTCTACAAATATGATAAGTAGAAGTAACTGTAAATCTTTTTAATTTGTTGAAAGTATGCAAAAGATTTCTTGCATCAAAATCTAATCTGATGTCACATTAATCAACATACAGTTCATACAATAGAAATCTATAACCTTGACCATACCCTTGACAGGCTGCCCTTGACACTGGTTAAAGGTCATTGGATTTCTTCAGATAAAGTTTAACATTTTTCATGGAAATTTATTGTTGATCTATTGGTTTACTAGTATTTTTTACAGCAATATTTCAGTTTAATTATTCATTGGTTTATGGGTACATGTACTCATGCTTTACAATACAAATTGTTTAAGCTCATTTCATCACCTCATTTAAGTGTCCTTAAGTTCTACGTAGACCTTATTTCCTTACCGGTCTCTATGGGTATAGAAAATGTAAAGTTCCCCTAAGTAATCCTTGTTTGCTTATTTCCAAACTTCCTTTTGTGTGTTAAAAAATACCTCCATTCTCCCAAGTAATAACCTTCCTAGCTTATTTTCCTAAGTCACAATGTGGATTCAGAAGTAATAATATTCTCCAATTCACACCTCTGCTTATTCCACTATCCCATTTTATGGGTTCAGAAGTTCATGAACTTGCATTTTCCCCTCTAGTCTCTTTTCACTTATCTCACTACCCTCATTTATGAGAACGGGTGTAGAGTATAAACTGTTTCATAAGACTATCCTGGGGAGGGAGCTAAATGGGTCACATATGACAGGTGTTCTCTTAATTTAGATGATTTTTATACAAAAAATCCATCTTGGGAGTCATACTTTTAGATCACATAAGACAGGCAGTCCTTTAATTCAGTGGGTCCCTCAGGTAGGTTACAATGCACTTGAATTCACCTAATTTCAAAAGCCTCTGTGCAAATATCAACGGTCTCATTTTCAGTCCTATCAATTTCAGTTTCTCCTTTTGTGGGCTCAAGAGTGAAACGTTTCTCCCATTCAAAACTTATTTTTTTATCGTACTACCCCATTTTATGGGTTAAACATAATAATGGCCTTTAGCCCTACTTTCTAGACCCTCTATGGTTTGGCCCTATTATTATTCATTACCTGCTTTTGGTTTACAGCTTCGTTGGTGCACAGTAAGACGATCTGGAGCAAATGTTCGTCCACAGTTATCACAAGGTATCAACTGAGATTGGGCACTTTGCCAAGCTGCTTTGTTCATAGCTTCAACATCATAATTTCCCCCTGACTTCAGAACTTCTGGTTTTTTAGGTACTGGTCTCCTCTGGCCACGAGGCAGTTGGCTGTTTTCTTTTTTCCACTTTTCAAGGCACTGTGGTTCATGTATAGATATTGACTTGGATCCAAATTTCTGACCACAGATATAACATAGGACAAAGTTAGCTTGTTGTGGTGCTGGTGGCTTTCTGTAGGTTTTGTCTCCACCTGTGGTGGGTGTGGATCCATTGGGGCTAGCACCTGGATTAGAATTATTACCACCACCTGAGTCAGAGGTATTAGTAGCCATTGTGGTTTTTCCTTTGGCACCGCCAATATCTTTACAGGACCGCTGATGTACAGAGAGTCTGTCTGGGTTAAACGTTCTGCCACATCTATCACATGGAATTAGCAAAGCTTGGGCACTCTGCCAGGCAGCTTCGTTCATTGCATCTATGTCGTAACTACCACTTCCTGCTGCTATTGTAGGCTTCACAGGCGGTTTTCTTCTCTGGCTCTTAGGAAGTAGGTCATTTTCCTTATGCCATTTCTCTAGGCACTGTGGCTCATGTATTGATACTGACTGAGAGCCAAACTTTCTTCCACAAATGTAACAAAGTACAAACCTTGGGCCGGGAGGTGCTTTAACTTTGGGGGGACCTTTATTCGGAGTTGTATAAGTACTATCCCTCTCAATACCAGGGCTCCCTGTCTTCTTAGGGTCTGAATTATCTATATCAACGACCCCTTGACCCTTCACAACTTTTGGTGCTGTGATTGTAGATGTTCTTGGTCTATCATTTCCACCAGCATTAGTAGGAGCTGTTCCTTTTCCTTTGGTAAGTGGCACTGATTTTCCTAAAGAGAACATATGAGAATATGTATTTAAGCAATGCCTCCTAACAAATGTTCAATACATATGAATGAAAAGCAGAAAATATAAATTTCAAAAATAGAATGGTACAAATGTGCAATAGCTGACTTGTGTACAAAACTGAAATTGATTATTTAGATACTGTACATGTTTGCAAGTCATTATGCTTAATATTAAATATTCAAAAGTTTAATGTATCCATCAGCTGTCCACAAAAGACTCTCATTGATAATGTGCATACTGACTTTGACCTTGACAATATGACCTTCATTGAATATCAAAGGACCATTAACATCATTGTAACAATGGATGTCAGTATGTTACAAACGGAAGCTGCACAGACATCTTGTCTAGCTGAAGTAAATTAAAGCAAGATTGGTCGTAAAGAAGAAGGACCTATGACCCATTACGGAATCCCCCCCCCAAAAAAAGTTGAAATATATAAAAAATTTTACACATAGAAATTACAATAAATGATGTATTTTTAAAATATTCAATATCAGGTGTACTGAGAAAGGTGATGAACTTTCTGTCATGTAGATATAAAAGTAATTAAGACAAGAATGAAATTCTCAAACGGATATCTAAATAAGTTTGAAGTGGGATCAATAGTTCAGAACTAAGAAATACTGTAGTTCATTGAGGTCTATAAGCTTAAACAAGCTGGTTACCTGTTTTACAACCTCTTTGATGAACAGCTAGACGATCAGGTGCAAATGTTCGACCACAGTTCTCACATGGTATTAACTGACTTTGGGCACTTTGCCATGCAGCTTCATTGAATCTCTCTGATGAATGGTAAATATAGAATAACAATTTTCAAAATTTAAGAAAGAAAAGTAGAAAGAACAAATCATCTAGAGAATGCCATCCAATAGTCCCATTAGACACACAACATGTTCATTAACAGGTAAGGTGCCCTGATACCATAACAAGACTGACTTTGATCACTATGTACCTGTATCTAAGGGCAGCAGGTAGAAATCTCCTCTGTGTATATCAAGGTGGAATGTACACAAACAACTACACTCTGTTTTGAAATCTTAAATAATTCACAACACTGGTATGTTTAACAAATTTGCACTGAATAATCAAATTTGAATTTAAAGATCATAAACAAATGTATTGGGTT
>JACSZP010005132.1:0-24537 GCA_016161895.1 Pinna nobilis | reverse complement strand
GACTCAGTTGACTACTTTGAGTAATTTGAGTAATTTGACTTAGTTGAGTAATTTGACTTAGTTGTCTAAGTTGAGTAAGTTGACTAAGTTGACTAATTTGGGTAATTTGACT
The DNA here is from genome assembly GCA_016161895.1 of Pinna nobilis. Lineage (NCBI taxonomy): Eukaryota > Metazoa > Mollusca > Bivalvia > Pterioida > Pinnidae > Pinna > Pinna nobilis. The sequence continues at coordinate 24,425 of JACSZP010005132.1, read as the reverse complement.
AAATTGAGTAATTTGACTAAGTTGATTAAAATGACTTAGTTGACTAAGTTGACTATTTTTAGCAATTTGAGTAATATGAGTAATTAGACTTATTTGAATAAGTTGAGTAAGTTGACTAAGTTGACTACTTTGAGTAATTTGATTAAATTGATTTAGTTGAGTAATTTCACTTAATTTAATAATTTGACTAATTTGAGTAATTTGAGTAACTTGAGTAATTTGAGTAATTTGACTAAGTTCACTTATTTGAGTAATTTGACCTATTTGACTAATTTGACTAAGTTGACTAATTTGAGTAATTTGACTTATTTGACTGATTTGACTAAGTTGACTTATTTCACTTAGTTCACTAAGTTGACTTTGTTGACTAAGTTGACTAAGTTGACTAATTTGAGTAAATTGAGTTATTTGAGTAATTTGACTTAGCTGACTTAGTTGACTAATTTGAGTAATTTGAGTAATATGAGTAATTTGACTTAGTTGAATAAGTTGAGTAAGTTGACTAAGTTCACTACTTTCAGTAATTTGCATAATTTGACTTAGTTGAGTAATTTGAGTAATTTGACTTAGTTGTCTAAGTTGAGTAACTTGACTAAGTTGACAAATTTGGGTAATTTGACTAAATTGAGTAATTTGACTAATTTGAGTAATTTGAGTAATTTCACTATGTTGACTAAAATGTCTTAGTTGGCTTAGTTGACTATTTTTAGCAATTTGAGTAATTTGAGTAATATGAGTATTTGACTTAGTTGAATAAGTTGAGTAAGTTGACTCAGTTGACTACTTTCAGCAATTTGAGTAATTTGACTTAGTTGAGTAATATGAGTAATTTGACTTAGTTGTCTAAGTTGAATAAGTTGACTAAGTTGACTAATTTGGGTAATTTGACTAAATTGAGTAATTTGACTAAGTTGATTAAAATGACTTCGTTGACTAAGTTGACTATTTTTAGCAATTTGAGTAATATGAGTAATTTGACTTAGTTGAATAAGTTGAGTAAGTTGACTGAGTTGACTACTTTGATTAATTTGACTTAGTTGAGTAATTTGACTTAATTGAATAATTTTACCAATTTGAGCAACTTCAGTTATTTGAGTAATTTGACTAAGTTGACTAAGTTGAGAAAGTTGACTTAGTTGACTGACTTGACTTATTTGATTAATTTGAGTAATTAGAGTAATTTGACTGAGTTGACTAAGTTGACTGAGTTGACTTATTTGAGAAATTTGAGTAATTAGAGTAATTTGAGTAATTTAAGTAATTTGACTTAGTTGACTAAGTTGAGTAAGTTGACTCATTTGATTAATTTGAGTAATTTGAGTAATTTGACTGATTTGACTAAGTTGACTTAGTTGAGTAAATTGAGTAATTTGAGTAATTTGAGTAATTTGACTTAGTTGACTAAGATGAGTAAGTTGACTAAGTTGACAATTTGGGTAATTTGACTAAATTGAGTAATTTGACTAATTTGAGTAATTTGACTAATTTGAGTGAATAGACTAAGTTGACTAAAAGTCTTAGTTGACTTATTTAACTATTTTTAGCAATTAAGTAATTTGAGTTATATGAGTAATTTGACTTAGTTGAATAAGTTGAATAAGTTGAAGAAGTTGACTAAGTTGACTTCTTTTAGTAATTTGAGTAATTTGACTTATTTGAGTAATTTGAGTAATTTGACTTAGTTGTCTCAGTTGAGTAACTTGAATAAGTTGACTAATTTTGGTTATTTGAGTAATTTGAGTAATATGATTTATTTGAGTAATTTGACTAAGTTGACTAAAATGACTAATTTCAGTAATTTGAGTAATTTCAGTAATTTGAGCAATATCAGTAATTTGACTTATTTGAATAAGTTGAGTAAGTTGACTAAGTTGACTACTTTGAGTAATTTGATTAAATTGATTTAGTTGAGTTATTTCATTTAATTGAATAATTTGACTAATTTGAGTAATTTGAGTAATTTGACTAAGTTCACCAATTTGAGTAATTTGACCTATTTGACTAATTTGTCTAAGTTGACTAAATTGAGTAATTTGACTTATTTGACTAATTTGACTAAGTTGACTTATTTCACTTAGTTCACTAAGTTGACTTTGTTGACTAAGATGACTTAGTTGACTAAGTTGACTAATTTGAGTAAATTGAGTTATTTGAGTAATTTGACTTAGCTGACTTAGTTGACTAATTTGAGTAATTTGAGTAATATGAGTAATTTGACTTAGTTGAATAAGTTGAGTAAGTTGACTACTTTGAGTAATTTGAATAATTTGACTTAGTTGAGAAATTTTTCTTAATTGAATAACTTGAGTAATTTGAGTAATTTGACTAAGTTCACTAATTTGAGTAATTTGACTTAGTTGACGAATTTTTCTAAGTTGACTAAGTTGACTAAGTTGCGTATTTGACTAATTTGACTAAGTTGATTATTTCACTTAATTCACTAAGTTGAGTTAGTTGACTGAGTTGACTAAGTTGACTAAGTTGATTAATTTGAGTAAATTGAGTTATTTGAGTAATTTGACTTAGCTGACTTTGTTGACTAATTTGAGTAATTTGAGTAATTTGACTTATTTGAATAAGTTGAGTAAGTTGACTAAGTTGACTACTTTGAGTAATTTGATTAAATTGATTTAGTTGAGTAATTTCACTTAATTGAGTAATTTGAGTAATTTGAGTAATATGAGTAATTTGAGTAATTTGAGTAATTTGACAAAATTGAACAATTTGAGTAATTTGAGTTATTTGAATAATTTGACTAAGTTGACTAATTTGAGTAATTTGACAAATTTGACTTATTTGACTAAGTTGACTTATTTGACTTAGTTGACTAAGTTGACTTTGTTGACTAAGTTGACTAAGTTGACTTAGTTGACTAATTTGAGTAAATTGAGTTATTTGAGTAATTTGACTTAGCTGACTTAGTTGACTACTTTGAGTAATTTGAATAATTTGACTTAGTTGAGAAATTTTTCTTAATTGAATAATTTGACTAATTTGAGCAATTTGAGTAATTTGAGTAATTTGAGTAATTTGAGTAATTTGACTAAGTTGACTAAGTTAAGTAAGTTGACATAGTTGATTGATTTGACTTATTTGATTAATTTGAGTAATTTAAGTAATTTGACTTAGTTGACTAAGTTGAGTAAGTTGACTCAGTTGACTGAGTTCACTTATTTGATTAATTTGAGTAATTTGAGTAATTTGACTGATTTGATTAAGTTGACTTAGTTCACTTATTTGAGAAATTTGATTGATTAGAGTAATTTGAGTAATTTGATTTAGTTGACTAAGATGAGTAAGTTGACTAAGTTGACTAAGTTGACATATTGACTAATTTGAGTAATTTGAGTAATTTGACTTAGTTGACTAAGTTTGCTAAGTTGAAAAATTTGAGTAATTTGAGAAATTTGACTAAGTTTACTGACTTAGTTGACTAAGTTGAGTAACTTGACTAAGTTGACTCATTTGAGTAATTTGACTTATTTGAGTAATATTACTAAATTGACTAAGTTGATTAATTTGAGTAATTTGATCAATTTGAAAAATTTTACAAATTTGTCAAATTTGAATAATTTGACTCAGTTGATTACATTGACTCAGTTGAGTAATTTGAGTAAGTCGTGTAGGTTGAGTAATTTGAGTAATATGAGTAATTTGACTAATTTGATTAATTTGAGTAATTTGATTAAGTTGACAAAGTTGAGAACGTTGACTAAGTTGACAGATTAAAGTAATTTGACTAATTTTAGTAATTTTAGTAATTTAAGTAATTTGAGTAGGTTGACTTAGTTGACTAAGCTGACTAAATTGACTAAGTTGACTAATTTGAGTAAGTTGAATAAGTTGACTAAGTTGGCTAAGTTCATTAAATTTGAGTAATTTGAGTAGTTTGATTTAGTTGACAAAGTTGAGTTAATTGACTAAGTTGACTAATATGATTAAGTTAACTAAGTAGACTAATTTAAGCAATTTGAGTAATTTGTGTAATATGAGTAATTTGAGTAATTTGACTAATTTGACTAAGTTGACTAAATTCACTTACTTGACTTATTTCAGTATTTTGAGTAATTTGAGTAATTTGAGTAATTTGACTAATTTGACTAAGTTGACTAATTTGACTTATTTGACTAATTTGAATAATTTGACTAATTTGATTAATTTGAGTAATTTGATTAAGTTGACAAAGTTGAGTAAGTTGACTAAGTTGACTAATTTGAGTATTTTGAGTTGTTGAGTAATTTGAGTAATTTGAGTAATTTGACTAATTTGACTAAGTTGGCTTAGTTGACTTAGTTGACTAAATTGACTAAGTTGACTAATTTGAGTATTGGACTAATATAAGTAATTTGACTAAGATGACTAAGTTGACTAAGTTGCCTAATTTTAGAAATTTTAGTAATTTGACTAAATTGATTAATTTAACTAATTTGAGTATTTGACAAAGATGACTTAGTTGACTAATTTGAGTAATTTCATTAATTTGAGTAATTTGAGTCATTTGAGCCATTTGAGTCATTTGACTTTTTTCTGTAACTTGACTAAGTTGATTTAGTTGAATAAGTTGACTAATTTAAGCCATTTGAGTAAATTGAGTAATTTGACTGATTTGACTAGTTGACTAAGTTGGCCAATTGAAGTAATTTGAGTAATTTGAGTAATTTGAGTAATTTGACTAATTTGAGTAATTTGAGTTATTTTTAGTAATTTGAGTAATTTGACTCAGTTGACTTAGTTGACGAATTTTTCTAAGTTGACTAAGTTGAGTAATTTGACTAATTTGACTAATTTGACTAATTTGACTTATTTGAGTGTAAATTGAGTTATTTGAGTAATTTGACTTAGCTGACTTAGTTGACTAATTTGAGAAATTTGAGTTATTAGAGTAGGTTCAATAAGTTGAGCAATTCGAGTAAGTTGACTAAGTTGACTTATTTGAGTAATTTAAATAATATGAGTAATTTGACTTAGTTGAGCAATTTGATATAGTTGAGTAATTTGACTAATTTGAGTAATTTAAGTAACTTGAGTAATTTGAGTAATTTGAGTAATTTGACTTAGTTTTCTAAGTTGAGTTACTTGACTAAGTTGACTAATTAGGGTATTTTGACCAAATTGAGTAATTTGACTAATTTGAGTAATTTGACATAGTTGACTAAAATGACTTAGTTGACTAAGTTGACTCTTTTTAGCAATTTGAATAATTTGAGTAATTTGAGTAATTTGACTTAGTTGAATAAAATGAGTAAGTTGACTAAGTTGATTTATTTGAGTAATTCGAGTAATATGAGTTAGTTGAGTAATTTGACTTAATGGAATAATTAGAGTAATTTGAGTAATTTGAGTAATTTGACTAAGCTGACTAAGTTGAGTAAATTGACTAAGTTGACTGAGTTGAATTATTTGATTAATTTGAGTAATTTGAGTAATTTGACATATTTGACTAAGTTGACTTAGTTGACTAATTGAGAAATTGAGTAATTAGAGGAATTTGAGTTTTTGAATTAGTTGACTAAGATTAGTAAGTTGACTGAGTTGATTAAGTTGACTAATTTGAGTAATTTAAGTAATTTGACTTTGTTGACTCAGTTGGCTAAGTCGACTAATTTGAGTAATTTGACTTAGTTGACTAATTTGAGTAACTTGACTAAGTTGACTCATTTGAGTAATTTGACTAATTTGATTTATATACTAAATCGACTATGTTGACTAATTTGACAAATTTGATAAATTTGTCTAATTTGAGTAATTTGACTCAGTTGATTACGTTGACTTAGTTGAGTAATTTGAGTAAGTTGAGTAGGCTGAGTAATTTCAGTAATTTGAGTATTTTGACTAATTTGAGTAATTTGATTCAGTTGACAAAGTTGAGAACGTTGAATAAGTTGACTAATTTGAGTAATTTGACTAATTTGAGTAATTTGAGTAATTTAAGTAATTTAAGTAATTTGAATAGGTTGACTTAGTTGACTATGTTGACTAAATTGACTAAGTTGATTAATTTGAGTAATTTGACTAATATGAGTAATTTGACTAAGATGACTAAGTTGACTAAGTTGTTTAATTTGAGAAATTTGAGTAATTTGAGTAATTTGACTAATTTGAGTAATTTGACTTAGATGACTTAGTTGACTTCTTTGAGTAATTTGAGTAATTTGAGTAACTAGACTAAGTTGATAAAGTTGACTAAGTTGACTAAGTTGATAAAGTTGTCTAATTTGTCTTATTTAAGCCATTTGCGTAAATTGAGTAAATTTAGTAATTCGACTTAGTTGACTAAAGTGAGTTAGTTGACTAAGTTGAGTAAGTTGAGTAATTTGACTAATTTCAGTAATTTGACTAATTTGAGTAATTTGAGTAGTTTGACTTATTTGAATCAGATGAATAAGTTGACTAATTTGAGTAATTTGATTAATTTTAGTAATTTTAGTGATTTGACTAATTTGCGTAACTTGACTAAGTTGATATAGTTGACTAAGTTAATAAAGTTGACTTATTTGACTAATTTAAGCCATTTGAGTAAATTGAGTAATTTGACTTAGTTGACTAAGTTGAGTTAGTTGACTAAGTTGACTAATTTGAGTAATTGACTAAATTGAGTAATTTGACTAATTTGACTTATTTGAGTTATTTGTGTAATTTGAGTAATTTGACTATGTTGACTTAGTTCACTTAGTTGACTTAGTTGACTAAGTAGACTAAGTTGAGTAATTTGTCGAATTTGACTAATTTGACTTAAGTTGACTAAGTTGACTAAGTTGACTAATTTGACTAATTTGAGTAAATTGAGTTATTTGAGTAATTTGAGTAATTTGACTAAGTTGACTAATACTAGCAATTTGAATAATTGGAGTAACTTGAGTAGGTTGACTTAGTTGACTAAACTGACTAAGTTGACTAAATTGACTTAATGGACTAATTTGAGTAATTTGACTAATTTGAGTAATTTGACTTAGTTGACTAAGTTGACTAAATTGACTAATTTGAGTAATTTGAGTAATTTGACTAATTTGAGTAATTTGACTAAGTTGACTAAGTTGAGTAAGTTGAGTAAGTTGACTAAGTTTACTAATTTGAGTAATTTGACTAGTTTGAGTAATTTGACTAATATGAGTAATTTGAGTAGGTTGACTTAGTTGATTAAGTTAACTAAGTTGACTAAGTTGTCTAAATTGAGAAATTTGAGTAATTTGACTAATTTGAGTAATTTGACTAATTTGAGAAATATGACTAAGATGACTTAGTTGACTAATTTGATCAATCTTAGTAATTTTAGTGATTTGACTAATTTGCGTCAATTGGCTAAGTTGATATAGTTGACAAAGTTGACTATGTTGATAAAGTTCACTTATTTGATTAATTTAAGCCATTTGAGTAAATTGAGTAATTTGACTTAGTTGTTTAAGTTGAGTAAGTTGAGTAAGTTGACTAATTTGAGTAATTTGACTAATTTGAGTAATTTGAGTAATTTGACTTATTTGAGTTATTTGAGTAATTTGAGTTATTTGACTCAGTTGACTTAGCTGACATAGTTGACTAAGTTGAATAAGTTGAGTAATTTGTCTAATTTGACTATGTTGACTAAGTTGACTAATTTGAGTTATTTGACAAATTTGACTTATTTGACTAAATTGACTTATTTCACTTAGTCAACAGACTAAGTTGACTTAGTTGACTAAGTTGACTAAGTTGATTAATTTGACTAATTTGAGTAAATTGAGTTATTTGATTAATTTGAGTAGTTTGACTAATTAGACAAATTTGACTTAAATGAATAATTTGACTCAATTTACTTAGTGGAATAAGTTGAGTAATTTGAGTTATTTGCGTCAGTTCAGTAAGTTTAGTAATTTTAGTAATATGACTAATATGAGTAATTTGAGTATTTTGACTTAGTTGACTAAGTTGAGTAAGTAGACTAAGTTGACTTATTTGAGGAATTTGAGTAATTTGAGGAATATGACTTAGCTGAGCAATTTGACATAGTTGAGTAATTTGACTAATTTGAGTAATTTGAGTAACTTGAGTAATTTGAGTAGTTTGACTTAGTTGACTAAGTTGACTTATTCGACTAAGTTGACTAATTTGAGTAATTTTGGTAATAAGAGTAATTTGAGTAATTTGACTCAGTTGACTAAGATGAGTTAGTTGAAAAAGTTGACTAAGCTGGCTAAGTTGACTAATTTGAGGAATTTGAGTAATTTGATTTAGTTGACTAAGTTGAGTAACTTGACCAAGTTGACTAATTTGAGTAATTTGTCTAATTTGAGTAATTTTAGTAATTTTAGTAATTAGAGTAATTTGAGTAATTTGACTTAGTTCACTAAGATGAGTTTGTTGAATAAGCTGACTAAGATGGCTAAGTTGACTAATTTGAGTAATTGAATTTTTTGACAAAGTGAGTAAGTTGATTAAGTTGACTAATTTCAGTAATTAGACTAACTTGAATAAATTTAGTTATTTGACTTATTTGAGTAATATAACTAAGTTGACTAAAATGACTAAGCTGACTAAGTTGACTAATTTTAGCAATTTGAATAATTCGAGTAATATGAGTAATTTGACTTAGTTGACTAAGTTGAGTAAGTTGCCTAAGTTGACTTATTTGAGTAATTTGAGTAATTTGAGTAATTTGAGTAATTTGAGTAATTTGACTAATATGAGTAATAAGACTAAGATGACTTAGTTGACTAAGTTAACTAAGTTTAGTAAGTTGTCTAATTTGAGAAATTTGAGTAATTTGAACTAATTTGAGTAATTTGACTAATTTGAGTAATTTGACTAAGATGACCTGGTTGACTAATTTGAGTAATTTGATTAATTTGAGTAATTTTAGTGATTTGACTAATTTGCGTAATTTGACTAAATTGATATAGTTGACTGAGTTGACTAAGTTGATAAAGTTGACTAATTTGACTAATTTGACTAAATCAAATTAAGTAAAATAAGTCAATTTAGTCAAATTAGTCATATTAGTCAAATAAGTCAAATTAGTCAAATTGGTCATATTGGTCATATTGGTCATATTGGTCAAATTACTCAACTTAGTCAAGTTACTCAAATTAGACAAATTACTCAACTCAGTCAACTAAGTAAACTGAGTAAAATTACTAAAATTACTCAAATAACTCAAATAAGTCAAATTACTCAAATTACTCAAATTACTCAAATTACTCAAATTAGTCAACTTAGTCAACTTACTCAACTTAGTCAACTAAGTCAAATTACTCAAATTACTCAAATTGCTCATATTAGTCAAATTAGTCATTTTTATCAACATAGTCGACTTAGTCAACTATATCAACTTAGTCAAGTAACGCAAATTAGTCGAATCACTAAAATTACTAAAATTAATCAAATTACTCAAATTAGTCAACTAAGTCATCTGAGTCAAATTACTCAAATAAGTCAAATTACTCAAATTAGTCAAATTACTCAAATTTCTCAAATTAGACAACTTAGTGAACTTAGTTAACTTAGTCAACTAAGTCATCTTAGTCAAATTAATCATCTTAGTCAAATTACTCAAATTAGTCAACTAAGTCAATTAAGTCAATTAAGTCAACTTAGTCAACTTAGTCAACCTACTCAAATTACTCAAATTACTCAAATTACTCAAATTAGTCAAATTACTCAAATAAGTCAACTTACTCAACTTACTCAACTTAGTCAACTAAGTCAAATTACTCAAATTACTCAAATTACTCAAATTAATCAAATTACTCAAATTAATCATATTAGTCAACTTCGTCAACTAAGTCAAATTACTCAAATTACCCAAATTACTCAAATTATTCATTTTAGTCAAATTGGTCAACTTAGTGAACTTAGTCAACTTAGTCAACAAAGTCAACCTACTCAAGTTACTCTAATTATTCAAATTGCTAAAATTAGTCAACTTCGTCAACTTAGTCATTTTTGTCAACCGTCAAATTACTCAAATTACTCAAATAACCTTAGTTAAGTTACGCAAATAAGTCAAATCACTAAAATTACTAAAATTACTCAAATTAAACAAATTACTCAAATTAGTCAACTAAGTTATCGTAGTCAAATTACTCAAATTAGTCAAATTACTCAAATTATCAATTACTCTTAACTTTGGTTGACTAAGTTGTCAAATTTGAGTTATTTGACTAATTTGAGTAATTCGACTTATTTGATTAATTTGACTAAGATGACTTAGTTGACTTATTTGAGAAATTTGATTAATTTTAGTAATTTTAGTGATTTGACTAATTTGCGTAACTTGACTAAGTTGATATAGTTGACTAAGTTGACTATGTTGATAAAAATCACTAATTTGACTAATTTAAGCCATTTGAGTAATTTGAATAATTTGACTTAGTTGACTAAGTTGAGTTACTTGACTAAGTTGACTAATTTGAGAAATTTGACTAAATTGAGTAATTTGACTAATTTGACAAAGTTCAGTAAGTTGACTAATTTGACTAATTTGACTAATTTGACTAATTTGACTAATTTGAATAAATTGAGTAATTTGACTTAGTTGAGTAATTTGACTAAGTTGATTTAAATGACTAAGTTGACTAAGTTGACTAATTTTAGCAATTGGAATAATTGGAATAATATGAGTTAATTGACTTAGTTGACTAAGTTGAGTAAGTTGACTAAGTTGACTTATTTGATTAATATGAATAAGTTGACTAAGTTGACTTATTTGAGTAATTTGAGTAATTTGAGTAAATTGACTTAGTTGACTAAGTTGAGTAAGTTGACTAAGTTGACTGAGTTGACCTACTTGATTAATTTGAGTAATTTGGGTAATTTGACTGATTTGACTAAGTTGACTTAGTTGACTAATTTGAGAAATTTGAGTTAATAGAGCAATTTGAGTAATTTTACTTAGTTGACTAAGATGAGTAAGATGACTAAGTTGACTAAGTTGACTAAGTTGACTAAGTTGACTAAATTGGGTAATTTGAGTAATTTGAGTGATTTGAGTAAGTTGACTTAGTTGGCTAAGTTGACTAATTGGAGTAATTTGAGTAATTTGACTTAGTTGACTAAGTTGAGTTACTTGACTAAGTTGACTAATTTGAGAAATTTGACTAAATTGAGTAATTTGACTAATTTGACAAAGTTCAGTAAGTTGACTAATTTGAGTAATTTGAGTAATTTGAGTAATTTAACTGACTTGACAAAGTTGGCTAAGTTGGCTAATTTGAGTAATTTGAGTAGGTTGACTAAGTTGACTAAATTGAGTAAGTTGACTCATTTGAGTAATTTGACTAATATGAGTGATTTGACTAAAATGAATAAGTTGACTAAGTTGACTAGGATGACTAAGTTGTCTAATTTGAGAAATTTGAGTAAATTGAGTAATTTGACTTATTTGACTAATTTGAGTAATTTGACTAATTTGAGTAATTTGACTAATTTGAGTAATTTGACTAAGTTGACTTAGTTGACTTATTTGAGTAATTAAAATGATTTGAGTAATTTGATTAAATTTTAGTGATTTGACTAATTTGCGTAAGTTGACTAAGGTGACTAAGTTGACTAAGTTGGCTAAGTTGACTAAGTTGACTAAGTTGATAAAGTTGACTAAGTTGACTAATTTGAGCCATTTGAGTAAATTGAGTAATTTGACTTAGTTGACTAAGTTGAGTAAGTTGACTAAGTTGACTAATTTGAGTAATTTGAATAAATTGAGTAATTTGACTAATTTGAGTAATTTGAGTAATTTGAGTAATTTGACTTATTTGACTTATTAAGACAAATTTGAGTAATTTGACTCAGTTGACTTAGTTGACGAAGTTGACTAATTTGACTAAGTTGATTATTTCACTTAATTCACTAAGTTGACTTAGTTGACTGAGTTGACTAAGTTGATTAATTTGACTAATTTGACTAATTTGAGTAAATGGAGTTATTTGAGTAATTTGACTTAACTGACTTTGTTGACTAATTTGAGTAAATTGAGTAGATTGACTAGAAAGACAAATTTGACTTATTTGAATAATTTGACTAAATTGACTTAATCGAATAAGTTGAGTTATTTGAGTAATTTGACTTAATTGAGTAATTTGACTTAATTGAGTAATTTCACTTATTTGAGTATTTATAGTAATTTGAGTAATTTGAGTAATTTGAGTAATTTGAGTAGTTTGACTTAGTTGACTTATTCGACTAAGTTGACTAATTTGAGTAATTTGAGTAGTTTGACTTAGTTGACTAAGTTGACTTATTCGACTAAGTTGACTAATTTTAGTAATTAGAGTAATTTGAGTAATTTGACTTAGTTGAATAAGATGAGTAAGTTGACTAAGTTGGCTAAGTTGAGGAATTTGAGTAATTTGACTTAGTTGACTAGTTGGCTAAGTTGACTAATTTGAATAATTTGAGTAATTTGACTTAGTTGACTAAGTTGACTAATTTGACTAAGTTGACTAATTTGAGTAATTTGACTAATTTGAGTAATTTGACTTAGTTGACTAAGTTGACTAATTTGATTAATTTGAGTAATTTGACTAATTTAAGTAATTGGACTTAGTTGACTAAGTTGAATAAGTTGACTTATTTGAGTAATTTGAGTAATTTGAGTAATTGACTAATTTGAGTAGTTTGATTAAGTTGAAAAAGTTGAGTATGTTGACGAAGTTGACTAATTTTAGTTATTTGAGTAATTTGAGTAGGTTGACTAAGTTGATTAAGTTGACTAAATTGACTTAGTTGTCTAATTTGAGTAATTTGACTAATATGAGTAATTTGACTAAGATGATTTAGTTGACTAAGTTGACTAAGTTGTCTTATTTGAGAAATTTGAGTAATTTGACTAAAATGAATAATTTGAGTAATTTGGGTAATTTGAGTAATTTGACTTAGTTGACGAAGTTGACTAATATTATTTATTTGAGTAATTTGATTAATATGAGTAATTTGAGTAATTTGAGTAACTTGACTTAGTTGACTAAGTTGCGTATCTTGACTAAGTTGATATAGTTGACTCAGTTGACTAAGTTGATAAAGTTGACTTATTTGACTCATTTAAGCCATTTGAGTAAATTGAGTAATTAGACTTAGTTGACTAATTTGAGTAAGTTGACTATGTTGACCAATTTGAGTAATTTGAATAAATTGAGTAATTTGAGTAATTTGACTTATTTGAGTTATTTGAGTAATTTGGGTCTTTTACTCAGTTGACTTAGTTGACTAAGTTGACTAAGTCGACTTTGTTGCGTAATTTGGCTACTTTGACTAATTTGACTAAGTTGACTAATTTGACTAATTTGACTAATTTGACTAAGTTGACTAAGTTGACTAAGTTGACTAAGTTCACTAAGTTGACTAAGTTGACTAAGTTGACTAATTTGACTAATTTGAGTAAATTGAGTTATTTGAGTAATTTGATTTAGCTGACTTAGTTGACTAATTTGAGTAGTTTGACTCATAAGACAAATTTTACTTATTTAAATTGACTAAATTGACTTAGTCGAATAAGTTGAGGAATTTGAGTAATTTGACTAAGTTCAGTAAGTTGAGTAATTTGAGTAATTTGACTAATATGAGTAACTTGAGTAATTTTACTAAGTTGACTTATTTGATTAATTTGAGTAAATTCAGTAATTTGACTGATTCGACTAAGTTGACTAACTTGACTTAGTTGATTAATTTGAGTAATTTGAATAATTTGAGTAATTTGAGTAATTTGACTTAGTTGACTAAGTTGAGTAAGTTGATTAAGTGACTAAGTTGACTAAGTTGACTAAGTTGACTAATTTGAGTAATTTGAGTAATTTGAGTAATTTGAGTAATTTGAGTAGTTTGACTTAGTTGACTAAGTTGAATAAGTTGACTTATTTGAGTAATTTGAGTAATTTGACTTAGATGAGCAATTTGGCGTAGTTGAGTAATTTGCTAATTTGAGTAATTTGACTTAGTTGACTAAGTTGAGGAACTTGACTAAGTTGACTAATTTGAATAATTTGACTTATTTGAGTAATTTTACTAAATTGACTAAGTTGACTTATTTGAGTAATTTGACTTAGTTGACTAAGCTGACTAAGTTGACAAAATTAACTAATTTAACTCAGTTGATTACGTTGATTAAGTTGAGTAATTTTAGTAAATTAAGTAGGTTGAGAAATTTGAGTAATTCGAGTAATTTTACTAATTTGACTAATTTGAGTAATTTGACTTGGTTGACTATGTAAACTAAGTTGACTAATTTGAGTTATTTGAGTAATTTGACTAATTTGAGTAGTTTGATTAAGTTGAAAAAGTTGAGTATGTTGACGAAGTTGACTAATTTGAGTTATTTGAGTAATTTGAGTAATTTGAGTAATTTGCGTAGGTTGACTTAGTTGATTAAGTTGACTAAATTGACTTAGTTGTCTAATTTGAGTAATTTGACTAATATGAGTAATTTGACTAAGATGACTTAGTTGACTAAGTTGACTCATTTGACTAAGTTGACTAAGTTGTCTTATTTGAGAAATTTGAGTTATTTGACTAATTTGAGTATTTTGACTAATTTGAGTAATTTGACTGAGATGACTTAGTTGACTAATTTGAGTAATTTGATTAATATGAGTAATTTGAGTATTTTAGTGATTTGACTAATTTGCGTATCTTGACTAAGTTGATATAGTTGACTCAGTTGACTAAGTTGATAAAGTTGACTTATTTGACTCATTTAAGCCATTTGAGTAAATTGAGTAATTAGACTTAGTTGACTAATTTGAGTAAGTTGACTACGTTGACTAATTTGAGTAATTTGAATAAATTGAGTAATTTGAGTTATTTGACTTATTTGAGTTATTTGAGTAATTTGAGTAATTTGACTCAGTTGACTTAGTTGACGAATTTTTCTAAGTTGACTAAGTTGACTAAGTTGACTAATTTGAGTAATTTGACTAATTTGACTAAGTTGATTTATTTCACTTAGTTCACTAAGTTGACTTAGTTGACTAAGTTGACTAAGTTGACTAAGTTGACTAATTTGACTAATTTGAGTAATTAGAGTAATTTGAGTAATTTGAGTAGTTTGACTTAGTTGACTAAGTTGACTTATTCGACTAAGTTGTCTAATTTGAGTAATTAGAGTAATTTGAGTAATTTGACTTAGTTGACTAAGATGAGAAAGTTGAATAAGTTGACTAAGTTGGTTAAGTTGACTAATTTGAGTAATTTGACTTAGTTGACTAAGTTGGCTAAGTTGACTAATTTGAATAATTTGAGTAATTTGACATAGTTGACTAAGTTTAGTAACTTGACTAAGTTGACTAATTTGAATAATTTGACTAATTTGAGTACTTTTACTAAATTGACTCAGTTGACTTATTTGAGTAATTTGAGCAATTTGACAAATTTGTCAAATTTGTCTAATTTGACTAATTTAACTCAGTTGATTACGTTGACTACGTTGAGTAATTTGAGTAAATTAAGTAGGTTGAGAAATTTGAGTAATTTGAGTAATTTGACTAATTTGAGTAATTTGACTTGGTTGACTAAGTAAACTAATATGACTAATTTGAGTTATTTGAGTAATTTGAGTAATTTGACTAATTTGAGTAGTTTCATTAAGTTGAAAAAGTTGAGTATGTTGACGAAGTTGACTAATTTTAGTTATTTGAGTAATTTGAGTAGGTTGACTAAGTTGATTAAGTTGAATAAATTCACTTAGTTGTCTAATTTGAGTAATTTGAATAATATGAGTAATTTGACTAAGATGACTTAGTTGACTAAGTTGACTAAGTTGTCTTATTTGAGAAATTTGAGTAATTTGACTAACTTGAGTATTTTGACTAATTTGAGTAATTTGACTAAGATGACTTAGTTGACTAATTTGAGTAATTTGACTAATTTCGGTAATTTGAGTAATTTTAGTGATTTGACTAATTTGCGTAACTTGACTAAGTTGACTCAGTTGACTTAGTTGATAAAGTTGACTTATTTGACTCAATTAAGCCATTTGAGTACATTGAGTAATTAGACTTAGTTGACTAATTTGAGTAAGTTGACTATACTGACTAATTTGAGTAATTTGACTAAATAGAGTAATTTGAGTAATTTGACTTATTTGAGTTATTTGAGTAATTTGAGTAATTTGACTCAGTTGACTTAGTTGACGAAGTTAACTTAGTTCACTAAGTTGATTAAGTTGACTAAGTTGACTGAGATGACTAATTTGACTAATTTGAGTAAATTGAGTTATTTGAGTAATTTAAATTAGCTCACTTAGTTGACCAATTTGAGTAATTTGAGTAGTTTGACTATTAAGACAAATTTGATTTATTTGAATAATTTGACTAAATTGACTTAATTTGAGTAATTTGACTAATTTGACTAAATTGACTTAGTTGACTAAGTAATCTAAGTTGACTAATTCGAGTTATTTGAGTAATTTGAGTAATTTGACTTTTTTGAGTAGTTTAATTAAGTTGACAAAGTTGAGTAAGTTGACTAATTTGACTAATTTGACTAATTTGAGTAATTTGAGTAATACTAAGTTGACTTAGTTGAATAAATTGTGTAAGTTGACTAATTTGAGTAACTTGAATAAGATGACTTAGTTGACTAAGTTGAGAAAGGTGTCTAATTTGAAAAATTTTAGAAAGTTGACTAATTTGACTACTTTAAGTACTTCGACTAATTTGAGAAGTTTGATTAAGTTGAGTAAGCTGAGAAAGTTGGCTAATTTGACAAATTTGAGTAATTTGAGTAATTTGAGTAGGTTGACTATGTTGACTAAGTTGACTAAATTGAGTAAGTTGACTAATTTGAGTTATTTGACTAATATGAGTAATTTGACTAGGATGACTAAGTTGACTAAGTTGACTTAGTTGTCTAATTTGACAAAGTTGACTAAGTTGACTAATTTGACTAAGTTGACTTCGATGACTTAGTTGACTTATTTGAGTAATTTGATTGATTTGAGTAATTTTAGTAATTTTAGTGATTTGACTAATTTGCGTAACTTGACTAAGTTGATATAGTTGACTAAGTTGACTATACTGATAAAGTTGACTTATTTGACTAATTTAAGCCATTTGAGTAAGTTGACTAATTTGAGTAATTTGACTAAATTGAGTAATATGAGTAATTTGAGTAATTTGACTTATTTGAGTTATTTGAGTAATTTGACTCAGTTGACTTAGTTGACTCAGTTGACTTAGTTGACGAAGTTTACTTAGTTCACTAAGCTGACTAAGTTGACTAAGTTGACTGAGATGACTAGTTGGACTAATTTGAGTAAATTTAGTTATTTGAGTAATTTGAATTAGCTCACTTAGTTGACCAATTTGAGTAATTTGAGTAGTTTGACTTATAAGACAAATTTGATTTATTTGAATAATTTGACTAAATTGACTTAGTCGAACAAGTTGAGTAATTTGAGTAAATTCACTAATATGAGTAATTTGATTAATTTGACTAAGTTAAGTAAGTTGACTAAGTTGACTTATTTGAGAAACTTGAGTAATTTGAGTAATTTGACTTAGTTGACTAATTTGACTAATTTGAGTAATTTGACTAATTTGAGTAATTTGAGTAGTTTGACTTAGTTGACTAAGTTGACTAATTTGAGTAATTTGAGTAATTAGAGTAATTTGAGTAATTTGACTTAGTTGACTAAGTTGAGTAAGTTGAATAAGTTGACTAAGTTGACTAAGTTGAGTAATTTGACTAATTTGAGTAATTTTACTAAGTTGACTAAGTTGACTAATTTGATTAATTTGACTAATTTGACAAATTTTACAAATTTGTCTAATTTGACTAATGTGACTAAGCTGACTTAGCTGACTTAATTGACTAAGTTTACTTAGTTGACTAGTTTGAGTAATTTGACTAATTTGACTAATTTGAATAATTTGACTAATTTGACTAATTGGACTTAGTTGACTAATTTGAGTTATTAGAGTAATTTGAGTAATTTGACTTAGTTGAGTAGTTTGATTCAGTTGAAGAAGTTGAGTTAATTGACGACGTGGACTAATTTGAGTAATTTGAGTAATTTGAGTAATTTGTGTAATTTGAGTATGTTGACTAAGTTGACTAAATTTACTAAATTGACTTTGTTGACTAAATTGAGTAATTTGATTAATATGAGTAATTTGACTAACTTGACTTAGTTGACTTAGTTGACTTAGTTGACTAAGTTGACTAAGTTGTCTAATTTGAGAAATTTGGGTAATTTGACTAATTTTAGTAATTTGACTAAGATGACTTAGTTGAGTAATTTGACAAAGATGACTTAGTTGACTAATTTGAGTAATCTTAGTGATTTGACTAATTTGCGTAACGACTAAGTTGATAAAGTTGACTTATTTGACTCATTTAACTCACATTTAGTGACTCACTCACTAATATGACTAATTTATGCCATTTGAGTAAATTGAGTAATTGGACTTAGTTGAATAAGTTGACCATGTTGACTAATTTGAGTAATTTGACTAAATTGAGTAATTTGAGTAATTTGACTTATTTGAGTTATTTGAGTTATTTGAGTAATTTGACTCAATTGACTTAGTTGACAAAGTTTACTTAGTTGACTAAGTTGACTTAGTTGAGTAATTTGACTAATTTGACTAATTTGACTAAGTTGACTAATTTGAGTAATTTGACTAATTTGACAAATTTGACTAATTTGACTAATTTGACTAATTTGACTAAGTTGACTTATTTGACTAATTTGACTAAGTTGACTAAGTTGACTAATTTGAATAATTTGAGTAAATTCAGTTATTTGAGTAATTTGACTTAGCTGACTTTGTTGACTAATTTGAGTAATTTGAGTAGTTTGACTAATAAGACAAATTTGACTTATTTAAATTGACTAAATTGACTTAGTCGAATAAGTTTAGTAATTTGAGTAATTTTAGTAAGTTCAGTAAGTTGAGTAATTTGAGTAATTTTAGTAAGTGCAGTAATTTGAGTAATATGATTTATTTGAGTAATTTGACTAAGTTGACTAAAATGACTAATTTCAGTAATTTGAGTAATTTCAGTAATTTGAGCAATTTGAATAATTTGAGTTAGTTGACTAAGTTGAGTAATTTGAGTAATTAGAGTAATTGGAGTAATTTGACTTATTGACTAAGATGAGTAAGTTGAATTAGTTGACTAAGTTGAGTTACTTGACTAAGTTGAGTAATTTGAGAAATTTGACTAAATTGAGTAATTTGACTAATATGACAAAGTTCAGTAAGTTGACTAAGTTGACTAATTTGACAAGTTGGAATAATTTGAGTAATTTGAATTATTTGACATACTTGACTAAGTTGAGTAAGTTTACTAAGTAGACTTATTTGAGTAATTTAAGTAATTTGAGTTATTTGAGTAATTTGAGTAATTTGACTTTGTTGAGTAGTTTGACTTAGTTGAGTGATTTGACTAATTTGACTTAGTTGAGTAGTTTGACTTAGTTGAGTGATTTGACTAATTTGACTAATTTGAGTAATTTGAGTAACTTCAGTAATTTGAGAAATTTGACATAGTTGACTAAGTTGAGAAAGTTGACTAAGTTCATTGAGTTGACCTATTTGATTAATTTGAGTAATTTGAGTAATTATGACTAAATGACTAAATTGATTAATTTAACTGATTTGACTAAGTTGACTAAGTTGACTTAGTTCATTAATTTGAGAAATTTGAGTAATAAGAGCAATTTGAGTAATTTGACTTAGTTGACTAAGATGAGTAAGTTGACTAAGACGAGTAATTTGAGTAATTTGAGTAATTTGAGTAATTTGACTTAGTTGACTAATTTGACTAAGTTGACTAATTTGAGTAATTTGAGTAGTTTGACTTAGTTGACTAAGTTGACTTATTCGACTAAGTTGACTAATTTGAGTAATTTGAGTAATTTGAGTAATTTTACTAAATTGACGAAGTTGACTTACTTGAGTATTTTGAGCAATTTGACAAATTTGTCTAATTTGACTAATTTGACTCAGTTGATTACGTTGACTAAGTTGATTTGAGTAAGTTGAGTAGGTTGAGTAATTTGAGTAATTTGACTAATTTGACAATTTTGAGTAATTTGACTTAGTTGACTAAGTTGACTAAGTTGACTTATTTGAGTTATTTGAGTAAATTGAGTAATTTGACTAATTTGACTAATTTGATTAAGTTGACAAAGTTGAGTAAGTTGACTAATTTGACTAATTTGACTAATTTGAGTAATTTGAGTAATTTGAGTAATTTGACTAAGTTGACTAAGTTGACTAAATTGAGTAATTTGACTAATTTGAGTAATTTGACTAATTTAAGTAATTGGACTTAGTTGACTTTGTTGACTAAGTTGACTAAGTTGACTTATTTGAGTAATTTGAGTAATTTGACTAATTTTAGTAATTTGACTAATTTGACAGTTGATTACGTTGACTATGTTGAGTAATTTGAGTAAGTTGAGTAGGTTGAGTAATTTGAGTAATTTGACTATTTTGACCAATTTGAGTAATTTGATTAAGTTGACAAAGTTGAGTAAGTTGACTGATTTGAGTAATTTGAGTAATTTTAGTAATTTGAGTAATTTGAGTAGGTATACTAAGTTGATTAAATTGAGTAAGTTGACTAATTTGATTATTTTGAATAATATGAGTAATTTGACTAAGATGACTTAGTTGACTAAGTTGACTAAGTTGACTAAGTTGACTTAGTTGACTAATTTGAGTAATTTGAGTAATTTGACTAATTTGACTAATTTGAGTAATTTGACTAAGATGACTTAGTTGAGTAATTAGAGTAATTAGATTCATTTGAGTAATTTGAGTAATTTTAGTGATTTGACTAATTTGTGTAACTTGACTTAGTTGATATAGTTGACTTAGTTGACTAAGTTGATTAAGTTGACTAATTGAGTTATTTGAGTAATTCGACTTATTTGACTTATTTGAGTAATTTGAGTAATTTGACTCAGATGACTCAGTTGACTTAGTTGACGAAGTTTATTTAGTTGACTTAGTTGACTAAGTTGAGTAATTTGTCTAATTTGACTAATTTGACTAATTTGACTAAGTTGACTTATTTCACTTAGTTCACTTAGTTGACTAAGTTGAGGAATTTGAGAAATCTGAGTAATTTGACTTAGTTGACTAAGTTGGCTAAGTTGACTAATTTGAGTAATTTGAGTAATTTGACTTAGTTGACTAAGTTGAGTAAGTTGACTAAGTTGACTTATTTGAGTAATTTGAGTAATTTGACAAATTTGACAAATTTGACAAATTTGATTAATTTGACTAATTTGACTCAGTTGATTACGTTGACTAAGTTGATTAATTTGAGTAAGTTGAGTAGGTTGAGTAATTTGAGTAATTTGACTAATTTGACTAATTTGAGTAATTTGACTTAGTTGACAAAGTTAACTAAGTTGACTAATTTGAGTTATTTGAGTAATTTGAGTAATTTGACTAATTTGACTAATTTGAGTAGTTTGATTAAGTTGAAAAAGTTGAGTTAGTTGACGAAGTTGACTAATTTGAATAATTTGAGTAATTTGAGTAATTTGAGTAGGTTGACTAAGTCGATTAAGTTGACTAAATTTACCAAGTTGACTAATTTGAGTAATTTGACTAATATGAGTAATTTGACTAAGATGACTTAGTTGACTAATTTGAGTAATTTGATTGATTTGAGTAATTTGAGTAATTTTAGTGATTTGACTAATTTGCTTAACTAAGACTAAGTTGATAAAGTTGATAAAGTTGATAAAGTTGACTAATTTGACTAATTTAAGCCATTTGAGTAAGTTGACTAAGTTGAGTAATTTATCTTATTTGAATAAGTTGACTAATTTGAGTAATTTGACTAAATTGAGTAATTTGAGTAATTTGACTTATTTGAGTTTTTTGAGTAATTTGACTCAGTTGACTTAGTTGACGAAGTTTGCTTAGTTTACTAAGTTGACCTAGTTGACGAAGTTGAGTAATTTGTCTAATTTGACTAATTTGACTAAGTTGATTACTTGAGTAATTTGAGTAATTTGACTAATGTGATTAAGTTGACTTATTTCACTTAGTTCACTAAGTTCACTAAGTTGACTAAGTTGACTAAGTTGACTAATTTGAGTAAATTCAGTTATTTGAGTAATTTGACATAGCTGACTTAGTTGACCAATTTAAGTAATTTGAGTAGTTTGACTAATTAGACAAATTTGACTTATTTGACTTATCTGACTAAATTGACTTAGTCGAATCAGTTGAGTAATTTGAGTAAGTTGAGTAATTTGAGTAATTTGAGTAATTTGAGTAACTTGAGTAATTTGAGTAGTTTGACTTAGTTGACTTAGTTGACTAAGTTGACTAATTTGACTAATTTGAGTAATTTGAGTAATTAGAGTAATTAGAGTAATTAGAGTAATTTGAGTAATTTGACTTAGTTGACTAAGATGAGAAAGTTGAATAAGTTGACTAAGTTGGTTAAGTTGACTAATTTGAGTAATTTGACTTAGTTGACTAAGTTGAGTTACTTGACTAAGTTGACTAATTTGAGAAATTTGACTAAATTGAGTAAGTTGACTAATATGACAGTTGACTAAGTTGAGTAATTTGAGTAATTTGAGTAATTTGAGTAATTTGACTTAGTTGACTAAGTTGATTAAGTTGACTAGGTTGACTAAGTTGACTTAGTTGACTTATTTGAGTAACTTGAGTAATTTGAGTAATTTGACTTAGTTGAGTAATTTGACTTAGTTGAGTAATTTGACTAATTTGAGTAATTTGAGTAACTTGAGTAATTTGAGTAGTTTGACTTAGTTGACTAAGTTGACTTATTCGACTAAGTTGACTAATTTGGGTAATTTGAGTAGTTTGACTTAGTTGACTAAGTTGACTTAATTGACTTGTCTAATTTGAGTAATTAGAGTAATTAGAGTAATTTGAGTAATTTGACTTATTGACTAAGATGAGAAAGTTGAATAAGTTGACTAAGTTGATTAAGTTGACTGATTTGAGTAATTTGAATAATTTGACTTAGTTGACTAAGTTGAGTTACTTGACTAAGTTGACTTATTTGAGAAATTTGACTAAATTGAGTAATTTGACTAATTTGACTAAGTTGAGTAATTTGACTAATTTGAGTAAATTGAGTAATTTGACTTAGTTGACAAAGTTTACTAAGTTGACAAAGTTGACTAAGTTGACTTAGTTGAGTAATTTGTCTAATTTGAGTAATTTGACTAAGTTGACTAATTTGACTAGGTTGACTTAGTTTACATAGTTGACTAAGTTGACTTATTTGAGAAATTTGACTCAGTTGACTTGGTTGACGATGTTTACTCAGTTGACTAGTTTTACTAATTTGACTTAGTTTAGTAATTTGTCTAATTTGACTAATTTGAGTAATTTGACTTAGTTGACTAAGTTGACTATGTTGACGATTTTGAGTAATTTGATTAATTTGAGTAATTTGAGTTATTTGAATAATTTTACTAAATTGACTAAGTTGACTTATTTGAATAATTTGAGCAATTTGACAAATTTGACTCAGTTGATTATGTTGACTAAGTTGAGTAATTTGAGTAGGTTCAGTAATTTGAGTAATTTGAGTAATTTGACTAATTTGACTAATTTGAGTAATTTGACTTAGTTGACTAAGTTGACTAAGTTGACTTATTTGAGTTATTTGAGTAATTTTAGAAATTTGACAAATTTGACTAATTTGATAAAGTTGACAAAGTTGAGTAAGTTGACTAAGTTGACTAATTTGAGTAACTTGACTAAGTTGATAAAGTTGACTAAGTTGACTAATATTAGCCATTTGGGTATATTGAGTAATTTGACTTAGTTGATTAAGTTGAGTAAGTTGACTAAGTTTACTCATTTGAATAATTTGACTAATTTGAGTAATTTGAGTAATTTGACTCAGTTGACTTGGTTGACGATGTTTACTCAGTTGACTAGTTTTACTAATTTGACTAAGTTTAGTAATTTGTCTAATTTGACTAATTTGAGTAATTTGACTTAGTTGACTAAGTTGACTAAATTGACTAATTTGAGTAATTTGAGTAATTTGAGTAATTTGACTTATTTGAGTAATTTTACTAAATTGACTAAGTTGACTAATTTGAGTAATTTGAGTAATTTGACTTATCTGACTAAATTGACTTAGTCGCATCAGTTGAGTAATTTGAGTAAGTTCAGTAAGTTGAGTAATTTTATGTAATTTGACTAATTTGAGTAATTTGACTTAGTTGACAAAGTAAACTAAGTTGACTAATCTGAGTTATTTGAGTAATTTGAGTAATTTGACTAATTTGAGTAGTTTGATTAAATTGACAAAGTTGAGTAAGTTGACGAAGTTGACTAATTTGAGTACTTTGAGTAATTAGACAAATTTGACTAAAGTCTGCTTAACTTCGAGGCTGGAGGCTTAAAATAACGTAATTCTCCTAGAAAAAACATGCAAAATATCACATACAGAATTTCAGTACCTTCTTCGCTAACTGCCGCTGACAGTCTGGTGTA
>JACSZP010005130.1:360-19677 GCA_016161895.1 Pinna nobilis | reverse complement strand
TATCACTGAAAGGTTGTCAAGTGTGGTGAAAAAAAATCATTTCTGACATATACTTGTACTGTGCAATGGTTTTACAATTTAATGAAATGGAAGGTACAGAATCTCTACTTTCACAAATAGGTATCCCCCCCTTCTACAGCAAAACAAAACAAACAAATAAATCTTTACTTTGGAGCAGTTCTTCTCCAGTATCTATCCACCCCATTTTTACAGTACAGCACGGCAAGCCATCTCACATTCAGATCAACGTTGTGGTCACAAAATATTTCCTGCAAAATAAAACATATGAACACACTATTAAAATATGTCTTACATAAAGCATAGAAGGAAATTAATATCATGCACAAGTCATACATATAGATTTCTGACAAAATTTTTTCATCAGAAATTCTGTCTTTCTTCACTCAATTCCCCTGTTACACTCTTCTTTACCAGGTATATCAATGATTTAGGCAAATCCAAATGTATTTTTAGGGGTAAATGAGTTATGAGGGTATGTCATTTATATAGTGTGCCAAAAGGGCCAGAGGAGAAAACTGTGGTGATTACA
Source organism: Pinna nobilis (assembly GCA_016161895.1). Lineage (NCBI taxonomy): Eukaryota > Metazoa > Mollusca > Bivalvia > Pterioida > Pinnidae > Pinna > Pinna nobilis. The sequence goes on along the minus strand of JACSZP010005130.1, from coordinate 19,127 downwards.
TTTTGTAGATCACAGACTTTGTCATTGGCTTAATTAGCAAGAAAAACCTGGTACACACGTACACTTGATTTAAAGCCACCTTGTAATACATGTCACAGTCTTAGAAATAAAATTGAAAAAAAAACACATTACTCTGCAATAACTCTTTTCAACTCAGCATATTGTGATAGTTTATAGGAATGCCCTTTTCTGTTTACCATAGTTACACTCATCAAGTAGCATAAATAAAGATGGATACTATAAGATTTGACTAGTGTAAAAAGTGATTAAACCAACAAAGCATGTGTATGGTATGGTATTGTTGTTTAACATCCCACTCAAGAATATTTCACTCATATGGAGAAGTCACCGTGTGCCAGTGAAAGGGCTACAAATTTTGCCTATGCTCAACAATGCTGGACGTAGAGCAGGGAAGGTTCTTTAACGTGCCACCACCTACTGTGACACGAGACCTCGGTTTTTACTGTCTCATCCGAAAGACAGGGACAGCCAACCGTGGACTGGCGCTACGCAGCTCGAACCCGACCGAACCTTTTGATTCGCTGTCGAACACGCTAACCACTCGGCCACGGAGGCCCCACAAAGCATGTGTAGCTGACATCATTCATCAATGATTTCACATCATTGCCCCTGTATTGAGTGATGGCAGCTTAAGACAACTTCTCGTACCTGTAGCTGCTACAACATTGAACGCACACCTGATAACCTGGAATTTACATTTGGGTCGGTTTTTATACGAGTACATATATGTGCTGCCTTTGTTACCTATTTTGATACAGGACATCAGTTTAAACAACCTCTTTCAAGGCTGGACAAGCCAGCAGCCTCAATCAATTGCACTCAAAAAGCAATCTACCACGACTGAAATGTAGGCCTAATCCCTCTTGGGATTCTGTCGTGGGGCCAGTGGTTCAGAATCCTTTCTTAATTAGCCTTAGTTCATAGTTTTATTCAAAACAATTTTATCTCTGATGTCTGAATTACTTCTTTTAACAATAAATAACTCAGTGGCAGACAGAAAATAGTTTAGAGATTAGACTGAAGATCAGCTGTTCAGTATTAGTACATTAATTAACTTACAGACAATATAGTGTAGAAGCCGGGCTGTGTCTCCCACTCTTGTAGCTGTTTTTCTGCTGGTTTCAAAATGTTTGCGTTCTGATTACACGCATTTGTTAACGTGTTCAGGACGATTGGTCCAGCGGTTGAGAGTTCCATTGCCCTGCACTTACTTCTGGCCTTGATAGGTTTTAACTCAAAATGATTGGAATCTCATAACAGAATTATTAGAAAATAAAATTGAAATACATTAGTGCCAATACGGCAATAGTCTACAAACGTTCAAGTGCTGCTCCTACTTCGACATTGCACATGTAAGTAGTGGCAATATAAACAGCATTAGCTATTGCCACATTGTTATTTTTTTTAGTATTGGCAAAAATGTTTTGACTTGAGTCTAGACTGCCGAGTGAAAATATCGCGAACTGAGACTTAAAATTCGGATTTTTTTAAACTTATCATTAAAGGAAGATATACAAAATACATATCAGAGTCTAGTTTTAACTAAAACATGATGAACACGTATAACTTTGCTCGTTTTCGAACATGCTGAATGGGCGCAGCCATTACAAGATAGTTTCCGGTGCATGTCTAATTTTTAAAACCTGTCACGGACAGAGCTCATTGTGATAATAATAATAATAATAATAATAATAATAATAATAATAATAATAATAATAATAATGATAATGATAATAATAATAATAATAATAATATCATTAATTGAAATAATAATTCAAATAATAATGCAAATTATAATAATGATATCATGTTCAAACTTTTTGGATTTACCGGCCGGGCTCTTACCAAAAAGTATGAACATGATAATGAAAATAATAATAGTAGCCTAATGATGATGGTGATGATGAAGATTATGACAATGAACACGTTTCTGTTTGCGAGAAAAGGAACTGCTGAATTTTCCACTGAAATACTAGCCCATTTCCTTTTTTTGATACATTTCTTTCCTTTTCATAACTGTATGTATTTTTCATCGTACCGCGGAAATCCTCTCTTTTCAGTATCGGGACTATAAAATATTCAAAAGAAATCTTCCAATCGGCTCGTGCTAAGATTAAGAATTTGAAAAGTACAACTCTTTGTGAACACTAAGTAAAAGTCTGTTTTCAAATCTAACCCATCAGTGCCTGACTGATTTACCTAATTTTTCCACGAGCACTAACTACACATTTACGAGAAAGAAATGTTATTTGGAAAGTCATATGAAATAGTTAGAATTAGATTCGACTCCAGACAATCCTACCTATGCTAAATTAAAAAAAGAATTAAAAAAAATGCAGAAGCAACAAAGCATGTTCAAAAATCCAAGTCTTTATAAAGATGACAATTTCAGGAATTATAACGTTCTCAACGTGGAAAACAATTGCAAATCCACAATGAGACGGGACCAGGTGTCCGATAGGAGCGCCCCCTGTTGGCATGTAACATCCGTCACACAAATATTCTACAGAAACGCTATGGGTTCAGTAGACATTTTTTTCAATCTCAGAGGTCATAAAAACTATAAATTTTGTCTACATACTTTCTGAATTGACACTAAAAATTTACATTTAGATTTACTTTGCTTGTATTTCATTCCGAAAATGCACATAAATTCACCTGAACAACGCTTTATTGCCAGTTCTTCCATGTTCTCCATTATGCAATTTTTCAACATTTTATATACAGAATATGTGCTTTAACACTGCAACGTGTGTTATCAAAATATACACCGATTTTATTAATCGATAACATGTAGGTGTATTTTCAACGAAGTGCCGGCATTCCAATGGAGACCAATTGTGCATCATCTTTTGGCGCCTTATTTTTTTCGTACGAAAACGCAACTAGCCGTTCGGTTTAACTTTACTTAAAGGCATATACATGATTTGCTTTCAATCAATAAACCCACACCCACGGATCGCCTTAAAACATCTTTACCACTGATTTGGAAGCAACAAAAACAGTTACCAAAATACCTTGATTTTAACACAGACGTGACGATATTAATTTCAGCATCACGAACTTCCCTTTTTGATATGGATAGCAATATCACTTCGTCACTGTGACATTCATAACACAGTTTATACGCTATTCGAGAGCAAGTTCGCATTAGCCTACAGTGGCTTTCTTCTGAGGATAAAAATGACTTGTAGAAAAAAAGCTTTATAGCGAGGAATTTGAACGTGATCGACTTGAAACGTCACTAAGAATTTTTACGTTCGTCACGAGAGCTATATAATACAATATAGCATTTCATTATCCAGTGTGATGAGCGATATTCTGGCTTGTGAGAAATTTTGACGATTCAAGACATCAAATGTGATCCCATCAATGTGTTGAATTCACCAAATATCACTTCTAGTGTAGAGCGAAAGTGGCGCGCCTTGCTGGTAAACTGGAGATGGCGGTACATAGAATCACCGAAATTACTGCTGGTCAACGACATTACCACAGAAATGACCGAAATTACCGATTAATGGACCGAAATTACTTCAGTAGGTTTTATTCTAGATTTCAACAAGTATCATGTGGAATTTCGAGAAGATCGGATAAGATTTGAATGAGTTATGACCAAAAAAAAACCAAACATTTATTTTGCTTGTCACTGGTACTGGTAGTGGTAATGGTCTACATGTATTAGAAGCTTGAATCGAAATGAATATTTTGGAAGTTAATAAAGATACATGTATGTGTGAAATTAAATAAGATTTTAAAATAATTCATAAAGTACATTCCATTCAATAAACAAATGATAGAATGTCAATGGAATGAAAAATAAGAGAGACGATTTTGCCTCAAGCTATTTACAGCCCGCTAGAGGCCTACCAGTGACTGCTGCAATTGCATTCAAACATCTGAATCTACCGTGATTCATCCTAAAATATACGACCTTGACAAATCTGTTGTAATATAACACAAAAGGAAATTAAATTCTTGACAAAGTGAAGTCAATTGGGGTTCTAATTTTGATTTTAAAAAACCAAGTAATTTGAACATAAGGAAATTAATTTCTTGGCAGATTTTAATCATATAGCAAAATACGACAGCAATTGACCAAATCCAATTGATCGCGCTCAACATTTTTGCTGAAGACATTCATTGCTTTCCGTGTTTCTAAACAGCGATACCTCAAGTACATGCATATCAAACTTAACAGACATTTCAGATTCGAATTACAGATTACAAAGTGGTTATATAAACATGGCAACTTGTTTCTTTTATCTCCTGAAATCATAAAAAGGGGTAAGGCTTAGGAAACAAAGTTCTCTACTGGTTCAGGAAAACATAGAAAGAGGCGAAACATACTGTCATTTTGAAGGAAATCGACAAATACATCTGTATTTGTGCAAAACTCGTGCACAAACGATTCTCTCATTGGATGCCCTTACTCAATCAAATTAGAAGGTGTTTCTGGATTTGGGAATGTTCTTAGATTAAAAATCAGGTAATGAATAATTTGTTTCATTGGAAGTTAGAAAACAGTAAAATCTTTGAAACCTCGATAAAGGAAACACCCCGCAACTGTCCTCGCTCTCGGGTAATATTTATCGTCTTCCTAACTAACTGGGGACAACGATATGACCGTTCCCCTAGAAACAATAAGGTGACATTCGATTAGAAGAACATTAAGCACACTAGCGTTGTCGCTGAGCATGCGCAACACAAAATATTGAATTGTCCTAATCGAACGCCACGAGTTAGTTTCCAGTCACTATAATTTGGCCATGCCGATTTCGTCTGCCTTTGGATTTTTGAATTATTGATTACCCCATTGGTATCTTCTACACTCAACTTTTTTCATTATCACTAGGTAGGTGTCACTGCTGGTGGATATTTTTGTCCCCTAGAGCATCAACAGCCTAGTAGCATCTAACCAATGCATGAGTATAAGAAGATCGAAAAGGATACTGGCTCGGACGTCGCCCAGTATACCGGTAATTTGGCCATGATTTCGTCTGCCTTTGAATTTTTGAATTATTGATTACCCCCTTGGTATATTCTACAGTCATTTTTTTTTACCCGGTAGGTCTAATAAACCCAATCGCTTAATAATGCAATAAATCATAGCCTCCTATAGCTACGGACCGGACTATAGCCTGCCTTCTCATCGGCCTCTGTAATGATTTCAGGTCCCTGAATGGTGGTTATCAAAAGGTAAAAAAAGAAGAAAGACGCGTACGGCAAGGACCAACCTACATCTCGCTTCACCAATCTACGAGATTTACGCTTTTTTAAAGGCAATCTACGAGATTTACGCTTTTTTAAAGGCAATATTGGTCATCTTTCTTTCCAAAATAACGATGCACTCAACAGTTTAATTAATCAATTTAATAGAAAGGCAAATTTTCTTCACGAACTAGGTTTTCTTCTCCTCAACATACTTTTGTGTTTCTTTATCCGCCATCTTATTTTTCTCAGTCCAACTTTTTCTAACTTTTGAGCTCATGATAGCAACATTTGTTTTTTTTCTTGGGAAAAATAGGGAGTATACTCGTGTCACTCGTACAATTCATGATTGAACGCATGGATTGTTGTTTAACATCCCTGTCAAGAACAATTCCACTTATATGGATACATCGTGAATCAATGAAGAGCTACACATTTTGGCATACCAGTATGCCTATCACTTTGGACCATCGATCATTCAAAGTTCTTTGTTGTTGTTGTTGCGTTGTTGTTTAACGTCCCACTCAAGAATNNGACAAATTTTGCCTGTGCTCGGCACTGCTGGCCATAGAGCAAGGAGGGTTCTTTAACGTGCAAACGCCTACTGTGACACGGGACCTCGGTTTTTACTGTCTCATCCGAAAGACAGGGACGGCCAACCGCGGAGTGACGCTGCGGGAATCGAACCCCGGACCCCTCGGCTCGAAGTCGAACACGCTAACCACTCGGCCACGCAAGGTTCTTTAATGTGCCAACACTTATTGTGTTTATCAATAAGCAACAACATATTTTTTATATCAAACTTAGAGTATGAGGTTACCTTATCTCGCTAAATCAGACTAATCGATTTCCAAAACTGAAAACAGCTATTTCAGGTACCCACTTTCAGTCCGATGATGACGTCATACATGTGGTGGACGACTTTCTGAAGAGCCAAGAAAAGGAGTTCTATAAAAGTGACAATGAGACCCTTGAACATCGTTGGCAAAAGTGTATAGATTCTGAAGGGGATAATGTTGAAAAAGAACACAATATGTCCGACAAACTTCAAATCCTTTAATATGCAGCTCACAACATATCAGTCAACCCTCGTAAATGTACGGAGAACCAGAGTGGAATAATTTTAATGATCACTAGATATGAATCTTTCTTATTTCCATTTTTGTTGACGAAGCAACGGTCGATGATGTCAAAAAGTCTGGACCCAGTTGCACAATAGTTTAACTCGTAGTTATATTTAACTATGAACTTACTGGTGGTTAAATTTGTGGTTGTGGAAGCTCAATAACAAAATTCCTATAATTAGTTAACTCGTAATTAACTAACTAAGCAACTCTGCAATAGCGTTAAGCAATAAATTTTATGCTAGCAAATTTCAAGCTTAAAGTTTAACTACAAGTTAATTTAACATTTAATGCATTGTGCAACTGGGTCCTGGTATTTAATTCGCCTTGAGGAATAGTCGTATAAAGTTTTAAAAAAGTCATGTTTTAATGTTGATTTTGAAAAAGTTTTCTGACGTCAACTTTACTAAATGTTCTCAAGAAATTTTTAAAAACCACATTTGATTTAAACCAATTATGGCGTATATTGTGGTACAATGAGTTTGGCGTTTCTCTACACTGCGGCTATCAATATCTATTTGAGGGTCAAAGAAAGGGTTTGGTAGGACATTTACTGGATCCAGTAATATCTTTGTAAGGGTTTTGTGAAGTATTGGAATCCAGTAAAGGTAAGGTAACTCATTTTTATTCACCCATTCACTGCAATATTAAACAGTGTGTTTAAAACTGAAGCATGAACACACGACCTCACGATCAGAACGAAGAAAAAAAAACCCGCTAGGCCACGGCGGCCCCTACATGGAAGTAAGACAGGGAGATTATTGCAAGAGCAATATCATACAGTCATTATTTACGTTGCTTTGGAAAATCAAACATATACAGTGGAGCCTCAAGGGCACTCTTGTTCCCAAGTCAATTTCCGGGTAAATGAGGCATCCGGATAACTGAAACACACCTATATCATTATGACCAATTCATTTTGAAAATTTGCTTCCGGGAAAGTTGTCCGGGAGATGAGGTATCCGGATTAATGAGGCTTAATGGGTTTTGCTTGGTCAAGCGAGCAGAGGATCACATTCTTTGTTATTGTTTAGAAACCATCTACAATGTAAATATTAATTGATTTACTTACAATGACTACATTTAGTTGGTTAGAACAAGAGCATATGAATTTTTCAACCGAAATCAACTTTTTAACGAATTCGTAGGGCCTTCGAGGCCAACAGAGGACGCTGACTCCTTCCGGACACCTGGTCCCATCCCGTTAGGGATTTGCGTTTGTTTTCCACGTTGAGACCGTCATTATCCCAGACTTGTCATGTTTAAGGACTTAGATTTTCATATATCCTTCGGTACTTCTTCAATTTTACAGTAGGATGAAGTAAGCGAAGAAAAATTTAATGTAGGCATTGCCACCAGTAAATAGTACTCTCTGATACGGCCATAAGTGCCGAGCATAGGCAACATTTGTCGCCATTCACCGGCACACGGCGACGTTTCCATATGAGTGAAAGATTTTTGAGTGGGACGTTAAACAACAATACAACAACTGCTCTCTGAATTCTGTTTTTTTTTTCATTAGAGTAGCATACATCAAAATGAAAAAAGTAAATCATTTACATAGACGAAGAAATTTCGCAGTAGTAAATCCAGTATACTTAGTAGTTTGAATAGATCAACATCAATGATTTAAATTAAAAATGAATACACGACAAAATTGATATTGTCTTTTTTTTATTTATGTTTTCTTCATTGAAAATTAAAAATTAGTGGACAGGTCTATTACACACAGTCCTACGTCCAACGCTGTTATCCTGAAAGCTGCATTTACTTTATCAAGTAAAATACACATAATTCCAAGGTATTATCTCGAACTCTCGAGATATTATTTGGGAATTTCGTGTCATTATCTAGAAAATTTACGTTATAATTCCTTATCATCTTGAAAAGTTACGTCATTTTCTCGAAATTCCAAGATAATAACTCGAAGTTTCAGGGTATTATCATTTTCTATGATGCTGATGAAACAGTAAAAAACGGAGGTCTCGTGTAGCAGTAGGCACGTGGCACGTTAAGGAACCCTTCCTGCTCCTCGGAAAAGAGCAAAATGTGTCACCCTTCGCCGGTATACCATGACGTCTCCATATCTTGATAAACAACAATACAACCAACCAACAAGCAACAGTAATTGTGCAATAGGTTTGTAGGTTTCGAGATCTTCAAAAGAAAAAAAAAAAAAAAAAAAGGTTTCGGTTGATGCAACAACTTGACTTGTCTCTATAATTCTCTCGTTAATGATGTATTACGCGTGGAAATGACCTATTTGAAAAGAAACACGTGCTACGGTGATCTGTTACATTAAAAACATTAGCTTTTTTGGAAAGTATATGTAGGATACAAACAGAGATATACAAAGTGATTATATCTTGTTGGCACTTGAAGTATTTGTAAATCTAACGAAGCGTTTTCCAACTTAATGCTTAAAGTGTGCCGTTCTCTTTCTGTATATGATAATTTCTGTTTGATATTGATTTGCGAAGTCGATCACGCTAACCGCTCGGCCCCCATTTCTGTTTGATATGGATTTTCTTTCACACAAGTGCGTACTTTGTCTACATGTTTAGTTTATCAACGGCCAAATGGGACTCTTTTAGCTCGGTTGGAGAAATCACCAAGTGCCGGCGGATGGCTTCAAAGTAATTGTTTGGCATTTGCTGCAATGGGGGGGGGGGGTCGCCGTGGCTTTAAGGTTAGCGTGTTCGCCTTCTGATCGTGAGGTTGAGGGTTCGAATCCGATCGAAGCTGCGATTGGCTGTCCCTGTCTTTCGGATGAGATAATAAAAACCGATGTCCCGTGTCACAGGAGGTGATGGCACGTTAGAGGACCATCGGCTTCTCTACGATCACAAGTGCCGAGCATAGGAAAAATATGTCTTTCTTCATGACAGCACACGGTGACTTCTCCATATTAGTGAATTTGTTGTAGTTGGACGTTAAACAACAATACAACCAACAAAGGTTTTCTATTGCTCTATAACTTCTACGAATTCTTTTCTCACGATTATGTGAAAATTGTTATAGATTAATCCCACATGTTCCAAATAGTTATCGACAAACTCCCCAGACATATTAGGTATCACAGAATAAAAGTGATTATATTCCAAAAATTATCGTTTTTCTATCTCGTGTAAAGGTACATGATAAACCTACAATGTAAACAGACTATAGAGTATCATTCTACAGGGTAGTTACAATTTATTGCTGCAGATTGCATGTACGTGTTCTCAATAACAATCATCAATTTCCTCCAAGAGGTTTTGTTTTATAGTTATATTGCGTCAATGACCGACAAAGATAACTAAAAATAACGAAAACCACACTTATTATCAATCAAGATTCTTTAATTTGACTCAGATTAAAAAAAAATCCTCACTCCGTCATCTAAAAACTTCGTATGAGAATTTTGGTGGCATGCAATATAATTTTCTGTCTGCGCTCTCGTCGACCTTTGTCCGTGATTTACTTAACACCATAAGTCGCACTACTGAACGAAATGCTTCGGGAGTATCTGCCCATTTGTTACTCTCCTGGTTTCTGACAAGGCATATATCAGTTTGTCCCATAATATGTACTCGGATTTTTTCAAACAAGTATGGGTTCGTAGAAAATGTTTCATGTCGGGATCGAGATCCTCTGGATTTATTTCATCTAGCATGATAACGATCAAATGTCGTCTGCGCTCTAGCAAACTCTGGTGGAATGCCGCCCTGAACTCCAAAATACACCATTCACTTTGTAGAAAATTGTTAGATAACACAATTATTGTATGTCTGCTTTTTGCAACGCTTTCTAAAATATTATCGGAGATGCATGCTCCAGGAACAAAATGTTTGTGATGTAAACACAATCGAAAATATGGCGGCGTGCTTTCCAAATGTTGACATAAAGTTTCATTAACCCACGTTTCATCTAAATGACTGTACGACACAAAAGCATCATATTCCTTCACTAACTTCTCAGTACGAACAGATCCACCAAATCTAACCTTTAATCGTGTGAATGTCAGGATCTTAATTTCTTTTCTCAATCTGAGTACGAGGACGGTACACGTCAGCATTATCAACACCGAGAACAGACAAATCAAAATAACAACGCTCCTATTGTTAACTGTTTGATCGGGCTTGGTCGAACACTCGGTAGACATATCGAATGACCGTAATTCAGTAAACTGATACTTTTTTGGTTTGGAACATTTTTCATGCTTTAGATATTTATACTTTTCTTGCCAATTGTCTCTAAAGTCTCCATTGATAAAGCCAAGGAATTTGCCAAATTCTTCTGTACAAGAGCATTCTATTTCATTCATAGATAAATCAATAGTTGATGGGTAAATAGCTTTTAATATTTGAAAATCGTCATCCGTCAAAATAGTTACCTTGTTGCGTGACATGTTGACAGACACGGTTCGTAAGAATGACCCCTTTCTGAAGGATATTTCCGATATGGAATTGTTGGATACATCAATGGCCAGCAACTTTGGAAATTTTAAGAACCACTCCCTTTGCGTTAACGGTGTTGGTATTTTAGTTAGTTTTAGCCCCGATATGTCTATCGATTCCAACTCGGGAAATTCACCAAATTTCAAAATATTGTCTAGTGATCCTTCATTGTACATCCCATCGACATTCTTGTATTCAAAACTTTTCATGTAATTGTAATTACAAGGATGGAGTCGTTGATAATTCAAATATTCTATATTTCGCCTATATATGAGTTCGGTATTCACCGTCGACCGATTCCCGACATCTAACAATTTCTCTTTGATGTTGGATCTGATGAAATACTTGATTGAATCCGGAATGAAACATTCCATCACGGTGACGGTTTTCCTCCAGTTTATTACAAGATTATGTATAAAATTTATTTTATTACTGAACATCGATTTGAAAAATCGAAGCACCCGGAGCTCATTATGAAGATTCTTGGTGCAGTTGGATATTTCTATGTTATATTGATCATAAATGTCGCAATTTTCGATATGCAACTCATCCAGATTTTTGGCAACTATTGGCCTCCGTAGAGATATAGATCCATTGCCGTAACAAGTCAAACGTAGTCGAATTCTCTTAGTCTTTTGGTTATGAGCCCATACCCTGAAATCCGATAGGGTCCACTGTAAATGGTTGTAAATTCCACATCGGATGTCTAGTCCAGTAGCATAAAGACTAGAAGTACAGTTCCATTTCTCCAGTTTCTCCCGGAATGCTATTGTCCCACTGTTGGTTTCATTTTCACTTCTGATTAGTACTATAACACAAGAAATGCAGGCGAGTGTTACATGGTATCTGGCACTAAGGTAACCCATGGAAAAAAGACGCACCAGTTATAAGGGCATTCTGACTACCAAAAATCAGCAACCACTGTGTCTGATGAAATTCCTTCTACAAATGTTGCTATCTTGAGCTCAAAAGTTAGAAATGTTGGACTGAGAGAAATAAGCGACCACTTCGTCTGGGAAGTTTCCCTCAACAAATACTAAGATATTAGAAAACTTGGCCAAATCTTCTCCTCGCTGTTTTTAATATTGGACTGTCGACAATATTATGAGATAACATATGAAATGAGCTGTAAGTTCTGTACTTCATCAGAAACTGAGTGTGGGCGGAGATTTATCGTATTTTAGATTATCCTTCAATGATATGCGAGATTTTAGTTATCCATCTTTCTTTTTTTTCAAACTTCAATTTATAAGTGAAAAGGTTTAGATATGCGTTATCGATAGTTCATGTTTTTGTTTTATTAAGTAACTTTCAACGAGAGAGAGAGAGAGAGAGAGAGAGAGAGAGAGAGAGAGAGAGAGAGAGAATGCATTTCCCAGGTAGCATCATCCAATGGACACGAGCTATTAATTTAATTCAAAATCTATTAATAACAAAATAAATCAAATTTACAATGGAAATTATTTAAAATTCGTAAATGCTTTTCAATTGGGAATAACATATAACAAGTGAAACTAAGATTTTAGTTTCAAGGATAATTATGAAGATAACAAATTCAAAAGATATTGCTAAATTCTATCATGGAAAAGTGAAGAGGCGGCCACTGGCTCAATTCCTATCGTTATGATTATCGTTATTTCAAATTTAAGGTTTGCTTTCGTTCTCACCTGACTGTCCGAATTTCAAATGTATATTTTGTGAAATGGCAGCAGCGATGAAAGTCTATAAATATTCAGAATTACACACCATACTTTTTCTCCTAAATTTGTTAAGTGCGTTTGAGAGCAGAGGTTTTACTTACTAAATCTATAAGTCAGATTTTTTTTAGTTAAACGTAATATTCATGTGAGTGTTAGGTGTATACAGGTTAATGTATATTTATACGATTTAAAGAATATTGGAACGATATGAAAAGGAAGGAAGATTAAGAGAGGAGCGGGCTTGGACAAGTATCTAGTTCTCTGGAACTGTTACATATAGAGCGAGGTCATGGATCTCAACCATTTAATTTTGTAAACAATGGAGACAGGGTTAAAGAGATAACGTCTGTAGGAAGAATGCTAGGGTGCATTAAACTTCTCAAAGAAAATACATGTACATGTACTATTTTTGTTTGTTTAGTTTTTATATACCACACTTGATAATATTTCAACAATATGGTGACAATGGTACAGATGTATCTAGGGGACCAACGGCCTTCCAAAAGTAACACGTAAGCTAGCAAATTTTCTTAATTAGTCAATTTAGGTTCCAGCAAGAAAGACTATTACTGGAAAGCTGCAGTTACTCTGGGCAATTAAGTGTCGGTGTTGTTAGCTGATATGAAGAATTTATGTTCTGGACATGTTTTCTGGTTGTATCGTTGCTTAACGTCCCACTCAAGAATATTTCGCTTAAATGGTAACGTCATCTTGTGCCGGTGAAGGGCGATTGATTTTCACGTATGCCGTCGTAGAGAAGGGAGCGTTCTTTAACATGCCGATACCTACTGTGATACGGCCCTCGGTTTTTGCAGTTTCATCAGAAATACATGGATAGCCAATCGCAGGGTTCTTTGGGCTCAAACCCCGGACCCCTAGATCAGAAGTAGTACACGCTAACCACCAGGCCACGGCAGTTCCCATTGTTTCGTCTGATAGCTCAATTTTGAGTTTTGAGTGCCCCACTGGGATCTTCGATTTTCCATTTGTTACGACAAACTTTATGATTGACTCCTAAATTACTCGACACTATGAAGGCCCAACATGGCATGAACATATCAATATTACGAAGCTTTCACTTGTAAATAGAACAGTATACACATGTGATTGCTACATGTTGTTGCGTTGTTGTTTAACGTCCCACTCAAGAATATTTCACTCATATGGAGACGTCACCGTGTGCCGGTGAAGGGCGACAAATTTTGCCTGTGCTCGGCACTGCTGGCTTTAGAGCAGGGAGGGTTCTTTAACGTGTCAACACCTACTGTGACACGGGACCTCGGTTTTTACTGTCTCATCCGAAAGACAGGGACGGCCAAACGCGGAGTTGCGCTGCGGGAATCGAACTCCGGACCCCTCGGCTCGAAGTCGAACATGCTAACCAAAAATAATGTGGCACATTAGTTTATTTAATTGTTGAACCACAATTCGAGGAGTCAATCGTAATTATATGTCTGTAGCATTCAAGTTACTTTGAAGGTTAATTGCGTATTGCTTCATTCATGTCATGTGTAACTAATAATCGTTAATGCCTTTCTATAAGTAGGCGAAGGGCGTTGCTACCGACGAGGTGTTACGTCGGGTCAATCCATCTTGGAAAATGTCATGCTTTGTAAAAACACTTGAAGATACCAAGGGAGGCATTCAAAAATCGAAAAAAAACAGGCATCATGGTTAAAACAAAAAGAGAAAATACTACAAAGAGTTGCCTACATGTACATAACACATATAAAAAAATGACACAAACTCCACTAAAAACCAGTTCGAGGTATGTTCAGGTGCTCCAAAGGGTACGTAACTCGCACCCGTCGTGTCAACTATATCTTGAATCTAGGAATAAGTCTCATGCGGTGATGGTAATAAGCGAGAGAGAACAAAACGGAATTAGGTGTGCTACAAGGGGAACACATCCCTCATCATCTGGTTTACCGATATACCATAACAGTCATGACGGCGACCGTAAAACGTTCGATACGATGGCTACCATCTTACCATTTTGAAGACTTCGTCAAGTAGCTTCTTTGTCAGCTTAGAAATAAAAAAGTTGACTGTAGAAGATACCAAGGGGGATCAATAAATAAAAAATCCACAGGCAGACGAAATCATGGCCAAATAAAAATGAGACAACACAAAAACAGCTATCAACACAACAAGACGTGTAAAACCGAAACATAAGTAACACGAATCCCACCCATAAACCAGGGGTGAGTTCAGGTGCTCCGGAAGGGTAAGCAACTCCTGCTCCGTGCGCGGCACCCGCCGTGTCACAAATTTTCGAATACAAGAATGTCATAATCGGTGATGGTCAAAAGCCAGACAGCCTCATTCTAATATCTAACTGTTCCCAGCAAGACTTACGCCCAAAAGAACCAAAGACACTTGACTTTGAGTTACATTTCTTATATTTTATTAAGAAATTTATTTTCTTAATGCAAAAACTGAGAGAAAAGGATTATTAAAGCAGAAAATGCTTACAACGGTATTTGTGTATACCAATGGTGAACTATACATTTTTGGAGTATTTTCTTTGGAATTACACAGTAGTACGACAGCTGCACTTGAAGGAACCCTAACTGGCCCAAATGACAAGAATACGCATAATCTCTACCAATATTCGGCGGAATATAGGCATTTTGTTGTATTTTTCTGTATGCTGACTTGTGTCGGTACTTCGTTCCATAACAGTCGACATTTTAATGATTTTATTTTGCGAAGAACTTCATCGAAGAAGGCTTCAAAGCAGAGCAGATGACCGGACAGACACCTTGTGTTTCTTGGGGGATCAGTTGAAATGCCTGGCTATGGCCAAGACCTGGTACTTGGATGGAACTTTTAAGCTGGTTCTACCTGTCTTGACTCAACTCTTATCCGTGAATGCTTCCTTGCGTTACGGTGATAACATCAAGCAGGTACCCTTTGCCTTCAACATCATNNCTCTTCCTAAGAGGCATAAGCTGAAAAGTAGCGCCATCTAGTCAGAGCTTGCTATCCAACTTCCGTTTTTTTGTTGCACTGAATAACTCACAGTGCAACTCTCCTTAGCTGGCACCGCAACTTAGTTGCCAAATTTTAAAAGACCAACTCCCATAATATAGTTGAAATAGACAATTTATTTACAAGGGCAACTCTTCCCATAACTCGGACAAAGAGTGTCTTGAGTACCTGCTAGTTCTCTAGCTTGGTAGCAACTTCCCAAATACACAAACATGACATGTTTTTATAATGAACAAATAAATGACCTAAAGAATTACGAACCAATATTTACAACGATTAAATTTTATTAATGACAACATTAGATGACACTAATTCTCCATTTTTACTTATCAAAGGGTGGCGAAATATTGTCAATATATCATAACTCAGGCAACTGTACTACTATTAGTCTAGGAATTTGTATACCTCAATTAGTTACATAATTTAGTCACGGTACCCACATATTTCCTTGGGTAATTGGATAGTTCCAAATTATAAATGTACATGTAAGACATGATATCTTTCACTCATATCGTGACCATAAGAATATAACTTGCCTGTCCGTTATGCAATACTTCTTGTATAACAAGATGGACCTGCATTAAATCACTGCCCTATGGCCACTCGTCACCTGGCCATGCATGATCATCCTTGATATATCGTGACACAGTTATTTTAATAACTGTGTAATACAAATGACAGATGGGCAGGGTCCTTTAGTATTTAAAGGACTAGTTAGAGACACTCACACAGGACACTCACAGTGGGCACAACACTCACACAAGACTCGCACACTCGGACACTCAACACTAGACTACAGCTGCTGTGTGAGAGGCTTTGGCTAGCCCTGCCAAGGGCCCAAAAGGCCGGCGGCATGGGTTAGCATCAACATTATCATTTACCAATGTATATTAGACTTGTTCTGTTATTTGCTGATGTTGGATGTACTCATCTTCATCTAGTACTGCATAATAAATTGTAAAAATGGAAAAGACGTTGGAGTCATTATCAACTAATATTATCAACTATAATATCAACTATACACGAAGTAACAACAACCCAAGTAACACCACAAAAGGAAGTCGGGGCCTCCGTGGCCGAGTGGTTAGCGTGTTCGACTGCGAATCGGAAGATCCGGGTTCGAGCCACGGTTGGCGGTCCCTGTCCTTCAGATGAGACAGTAAAATCCAAGGCCCCGTGTCACAGTAGGTGTTGCAACGTTAAAGAACCCTCCCTGCTCTACGGCACAGTGCCGAGCATAGGCAAAATTTGAAGCCCTTCACCGGCACACGGTGACGTCTCCATACGAATGAAATATTCTTGAGTGGGTTTTTAAACAAATATACCATACCATACCATCAAAGGAAGTCCGAAGACAATATAGACTTTAGCTAGGTGTACCACAACCAAGTATTGATATAAAATTTAAAGAAAACAACATACGAATTTAAAACTTAGAGCGCTTGCGTTCAACATTTAAATTTGTGTGTTGTTTTCTTTCTTTTTCTTGTTGTTGATATTTTATACCGACACTATGTATTTTAAATTGATTTCATTTGTATATTTATTTTTGGATATATATATTCTCGGACGTTGGTATTGTTGGATTGTTGTCTTTAACGTCCCACTCAAGAAAATTTCACTCTTATGGAGACGTCACCATGTGCCGGTGAAGGACGACACATTTTGCCTATACTCGGCACTGCTGGCCGAAGAGCAGGGAGGATTCTTTAAAGTGCCAACACCTACTGTGACACGGGACCTCGGTCTTAACTGTCATCCAAAGGATAGAGAAGGCCAACCGCATTGTGGCGCTTCGCGGATTCGAACATCGGACCCTTCGATTCGAAGTCGAACACGCTTATCACTCGACCACGGCGGTCCCCGTGCAAACATTCAATAGCTGGGTTACCATTAGCATTATTTTCCAAGAATTATTCCCCTTTGATGGCCATGTGTGGCAGCTTGTATATTTTTCTTCTTAAACCGGCCAAATTAAATGAAGTATTCATAGGTTAACATAGTTTTCAAAAAGTTGTTGTAGGGTGTAATATTTATTTCAGGTCTTCATGAAACTAAAGAAGTAATTATGATGAACACGAGAAATTGTCCTGATTTAGCACAACTACATCAAATGTCTCCCCTTCTACAAAATGAAAGATCAATGTGGTGTCTTTTACATTGTTTAGTTCTAGAGAAATATTGTATAAAATTATGTTTGTTCAGGTTGACACATAAACTAAATAATCAAAGGGTCAATCCTAGTTATATTTTTTTCATGACACATCGTCTTGATGTCAAAACCATACAGAGCAAGTTTCATCATTTCATCTTAATTGCATAGAAAGTTATGCTGTAGACAGTAATTTTTTAACAAAAGGTAATAACTCTGCAATTAAAGGGCCGATCCCTAAAATTTTGTTCATGACACATCGTCTTGATGTCATGACCATGTATACCAAATATAATCATTCTATCTCAAATACATAAATATGTATACTCCAGAAAGTAATTGCTTTTAAAAAAAGCTATAACTCTGCAATTATAAGGCCAATCCCTAAAATTTTTGTCCAAGACACATCGTCTTGATGTCATTACCATGTATACCAAATATAATCATTCTATCTCAATTACATAAATACTCCAGGAAGTAATGTTTTAAAAAGGGCGATAAATACAATTTAAGTCCGATCCCTAAAATTTTTGTTCATGACACATCATCTTGATGTCAATATCATGCATACAAAATACTATCATCCTATCTTTTAGGTTTAAGTTTTATCATTCTGTCTTTATAACATAGGTAGTTATGCTCTGGACCGTTATTTTTAACAAAGGGCAATAATTCTGCAATTAAAGGGCCGATCCCTAAAATTTTTGTTCATGACACATCATCTTGATGTCATTAACATTTATACTAAGTTTCATCATTCTGTTTCTATAACAAAGGTAGTTATGCTCTGGACAGTTATTTTTAGCAAAGGGCAATAATTCTGCAATTGAAGGGCCGATCCCTAAAATTTTTGTTCATAACACATCATCTTGTTGCCATTAATATTTATACTAAGTTTCATCATTCTGTCTCTATTACATAGGTAGTTATGTTGTTGTTGCGTTGTTGTTTAACGTCCCACTCGAGAATATTTCACTCATAAGGAGACGTCACTGTGTACCGGTGAAGGGCGACAAATTTTGCCTGTGCTCGGCACTGCTGGCCGTAGAGCAGGGAGGGTTCTTTAACGTGACAACACCTGCTGTGACACGGGACCTCGGTTATTACTGTCTCATCCGAAAGACAGGGA
>JACSZP010005121.1:2716-16043 GCA_016161895.1 Pinna nobilis | reverse complement strand
TTCATATTTGAATTGTGATCTCTCAGTTGAACATGCAGTCACAATCTTGTTCCTTTGTTCCGTTGATGACCATCATTTTCCAGCCTTATGGTTTGTTTCTATATAATGTATCTTGTCATTAATAAAAATTTAGTCATTTTTCATTAAATACAGATTTTTTCATCTTGTTTTAGCTAAAATTAGCATGTACCTTTTTTACTCGGCTAAGAGTTTCATTATTTTAAGTCTGATTTCAATAAAATTGCTGTAGTTTGACTCAAAATTTAGGGTCAGAGGTCAATCATGATATAATTTCATGTTTCTGTGATTCCTAATCAGTTATAATTATTTTTTTTTTGTAGGAAGAAAAGGTTACCAAAGAAACGGAATGCGGGACAACCAGCCGCTACGTGAAATGGTAAGTACTCAATTTTTTGCTCCTATAGACATGCTTTAGTAGCTACAGTGCTAAGTGGGGACAGATAAGTTTATATAGTGTAGATATTGAATTCATTCTGAGGTTTCTGTTTAATCTCGAGAGAGAGACTGGTGTAATTTGATCAGATAACTTGAACTCAGTTGAACAGAGTTTTACCCTGAACAAAGTTTTTTTTTTAAATCAATGACTTACTAAAGCATGAAACAGGCATACCAGATGCGGCCACCTGTGTTTTGCACATTTCATTCATTTTTTTGGTAAATTGTTGCTGTATTTGAAAATAAAACTCTATGATGGTTGTGTGAATATGAATTCTTTTTGTTCCTTTAATTCTTAAAAGGAGCTCTTACAAATGAAGTTCCCCACAAAGCATAGTGAGCAAAAAGAAAGAAAACAACAGCTTGGAAATATTTGTATCTAGCGGTACAATATATTCATGTAAGTCAAGACTACAAAAAAAAAAATACTCCTTTGAATTTTTCTGATATGTGCAGAATCACCATGAAAAGCTGATTTTTTTTTATTGTCAGAAATAATTTATTCGTATGATTGATAGTTCATAGGAGTATGACAAATAATTGATGGATTTTTGTTGTATACGAAATAAACATTCTGTCATCCATTTCCCCCAATGCTTTTAGACATGAAACAATTTGTGATTATATAGTGAGCTTTGACATTTCAAATGTTTGCTGATATTCTCAGATTAATTTTTTCCACCAAAATTTTAGAAATTATTTGGTCAAGATCACGAAAAAGTGACCACAAACTTTGGAAAACAGGGCAATTGTAGAAGAAATTTTAAGGAACACTAATAAGGGAATTTGAGTTTATACTATTGATAGTTTCTTTATCTAAGAATTCTATGATTTAGATTTGTTAAAAAAATAGCATATTAATTACATGCAAGTTAAGCTGTAAATATATCTGTAACATGGTTGAAACAGTTGAATAAGTTTTCATCTCTTATAGTCAATGAAAATTTGCCCTGAATTGTCTATTCTGAAAAAAGGTATACTTCACAAAGGAAAATCTGTTATAATCTGTATCACACGTTTTTGTCGTTTTTATCGCATTATCAGTTAGATAGTTACATATTGCACATACTTTGCTTTAATCAACAGATGCTAGTGTCCTTAATTACCTGTAACTATAGCACATTCAAATCCCCAGGAAGTTTGGGAGGGGCTCCATTATTTTTTTATTGAGAGTTGCATGTGTGCCTTGAATCGCAACAAATTTGATTATCTTAGTTGCACTGAGGCTAAAATAAACACTTGCCGTATGTTTCCTCGATTGTCCTCTCTCATTGATTTCTCATGATGCCATTTATTAAGTGCCTGATCAAATACATTTCACTCATCAACTAATGATAAAAAAGCATTTGAACATGTCAAATTATACCACACAGTAAATAGCTAGTGTGTGAACATTAACTACAGCCTGCTGGTTGTGTTTTTAGCTCTTGTATTACTATGCACATATGGATGGGTTTTTTATCTGTTGAATTTGAAATTGAGTTGCAGAGGTCAAACTAAGGTCACTAGATATAGCAGTCAGGTGTTTTGGTTTATTGGATGTGGTAGT
Source organism: Pinna nobilis (assembly GCA_016161895.1). NCBI lineage: Eukaryota > Metazoa > Mollusca > Bivalvia > Pterioida > Pinnidae > Pinna > Pinna nobilis. The sequence goes on along the minus strand of JACSZP010005121.1, from coordinate 14,038 downwards.
TTTATATGTGCTGCACATTACATGTATGCATTTACACATCAACAGTGGAAAATGCCAGTACGTTGTATCCTCGATTTTCTGACCCCAATGATTGAGGATTGGGGCATACAGTTTTTATGTCTGTCCATCTGTTTGTCTGTCTATCTGCCTGCTTGTCTGTCTATTTGTCCTGAAGACTTGTGATAGGGCCTCATATTTCACATTTGTATTTCTTTTGAAGAGACCTTCCATTTGATATTGATATCAGAATATTTCACCTTATGATATTTGACATTGCTTGAAATAGATGTTTTTTGTGTTGATGTCTAACAATAGCTTTTGGTGTTGCTTATACTGATTTCAATGACCAAGACAGTAGATCTATTGCCCATATGAGTCACCAGTTGCTCAAGGTCAAATTCATCAGGTCATGGTTCAAGGTCATTGTATCAAGTGTATTGTTGTCTGTTATCTGTGGCAAAATACTAACCTAATTGATTTAGAACTGTCTAAGAGATATTTCTTAAAGCCATTGCACTCGTTCAAACTAAAGTCATGACCTTTCCAAATACATCGAGACACATCGACATGGGACTTTATGAACAATTGAACACAAATCCAAGCTACTTTCTTTTTACAATGGAAGTCTAGTCACCAAAGTGTTGTAAATTTCATTGTTTACATGCTAAGATTGCCATAAGGATCTTAGGTTAATCTGTGTATGGTATGTTTACATTAACTAATTATAGGTAAACATTGGTATATGTATGTAGACATTTAGACACAAAGGAACAAAGTCTGATGAAAGCTGATTTCCTTTTTTGTTGTCCTAGAGATTTCTAAAACATCATCTTTATCATGATTTCACGTCTGTGTCTGTCTATTAGCTACCCTATCACATATGCTTTATCAGGTTCCATGCCAAAGTAGATACCAGCAAGTTAAAGAACCCTCAGTGTCCAATGACCATAAGTACCAAGCATAGACCAAATTTGTTGTACTTCACTAGCATTGGTGACGTCTCCTTATAAGTGAAAGATTCTTGACTTGGACGTTAAACAACCAACCAGCTAATATATACAAAGTCAATCCTTAATTGTAACTAGGGGCAAGAACTCAAAGTCTCACACGTCTGACCTTCAGTTGGCACATAACTGCAGAGGGAATATTTACGATTTTTTTTTTTTTTTTTAAATTCTCTTCAAACTTTAGTTTTAGCAAGTCATATTTAAATATTCATTATTTGATATAGTCAGTTTACAGTGGATTTTACCATGACTTGTTGTAGTTGGGGCATGATACAGCTGTGAATTATGGGAACTCCCGTGTGACTGACATGCAAATCTAATTAATCAAAGGTTTTTTTTTATCTCTGCAGCAAAATTCGTTTTCTCTCCTATCCAATCAAATATTAATAGTTGCCTCTGATCGTGCATGTATTAGGCAAATCTTCAGATAACTATCACTGATGACACACTGCAGTTAGCTGGGGGTCATGTACTTTGGGGTGATGGCTGATGGTATCTGGGGGATGCATTTAAGGGTCACTAAGGTGTCATCTTCCCTTATCTGTTTTGTCGTCTGCTTGACTTGCTCATCTCTGATGTACTCTGTACTTAGTTACCTGTATCTATCAATCTGTCTGAAACAGTCCATTAAATCAAGTTCTGCTGTGTCAAAAATTTACTCCAGAATTCTGAACTGTTATAGTAATATTACTGTCTGGTCTGTTGAAAGCAATCCAGAACATGTAAGATTAGAAGTCAAGATATTATTTGGAAATTTTATCTTTGTACTGAAATATCATTTTTGAATAGACTTTTGTGTTCATTTCTTTGCATTGAATTTCCTTTTATAGATTTTGAAATGAATATATAAAAAAGACAATAGATTTGGAATATGGTTGCATGTGAAAGCAAGCACTATGAATTAATATCTTGTAATTTAACTGACAATAAACCCTCTATTTCTATGTCTTACTTGATTTCATCAGGTCCTTGTAGATTTTTAACCTGCACACTCAACAAAACCTTAACTGGCATTGTGCCAGTATTTCATTGATGTAGATTGTAGACTATAATTTCTTGATTGTCGGTTTATACAAAGAACTCAATCCTATGCAATGAGGCATCTTCACGGGTCAAGCTGATTTTAAATATAAGCCAATTTCTAATAGCATTTTAGGTGGATCTACAGGGGACTGCTTTCACAATTGGGCGATCTGAACTTGTGACCTCCTCCATTCATAGACAAAAGTCTGCAAGTGACCTGAACATGTCATAGTCTGTCATAATCACCACGTCTAAAGTCAAGGTCTTGGTTTAGCATTGAAGCTATTGATCAAGTTCTAGGTCAAAAGTCAAGGGCATGGTACAACATCAAATTTATCCATTAAGATTTTTATTTCTGTTCACCAAGTACACTTGAAAACTTTTTTCTTTTTCATTTTGTTTATTTCATTTAAAAGGCACTTTAAAAAGGTTCATGATTTTTCTCACTCATATACTAAACATTAGAAAAGAGATTCATTTCGTTGGTAATGAACTTCCCTGAGGAAATGATTAGGTTTCGATTGAGTAATTTTCCCAGTGACTCCAAATTTGAGGACTATTAAGTTTTACATGGCTTAATGATCCAAATCGGACATGCAGTCATGGTTGACTGGCCTCTGCTATTGGGTTTAGGTGTGTCCTTTGATATTTATCGTCCCCCACACCTGTGTATTATTAAATAGCATTTTGAAGTCTTCGATCATCCCCGTTAATGAGTCGATGGAGGTTTTAATAGTAGTGATTCAGACAGTACTGGCACATTAAACCACTAATAGTTGAGCTCTTCTTGATTTTCGATTGTAAAATTTTAAGACGAGGTGATAGCTCAGTATTTTAAATTATTCATGAAAATGCTTTGCTCGGATTCTACGCATCGACTCCAAGTAACCTTAAGCTGCTTACTGGAATATGTGTAATGAAATTCATCCCTAGATGTCAAGAAATAATAGATTCATGGAGACAGAAATACCTTTGACAATGTGAAATATTTCTCCATTATCAAGAATCACGCTCAGGGTCGCGGCCATCTTTGAAATGAACTGACCATGCAATTCAAATAAATGAAATATTCAGTAAGGTAACATAAGGACTACAACGTAAAATCTGTTTGTTGCTTTTGTTAAAGTTTGTTGGACTGTGGGAGAAAACATCGGTTTAAAAATTGTAGTGCGAATTTAACCTCTTGATCTCTTGGTATTATATACATGTAATAACACATCAATTCATTTGGGGGTTCATTCTGGGGTTCATTCTGGGGGTCGTATTAAAATATTTGTCCTTACATGAACTGGAAAATGAACGTGATATTGATACATCTGTTCACTCTAGTTATATGTAAACTTTGAGTATAAAATATTTAAATGTCAAGGAAAATAATTTGCCGTTTCTGAAAGTTAAGAGTTACGGTGATTAAAACATTTTTTCAGCGTCACTGACCTAAAACTGAGGTCAGCTAATGTATTGTCAGAAACAACATAGCAATCATTGTAATTATCTTTGACCCGTTTACGTGTGTGACGACTGTTCGCCTACATAGTTTTGTAGTACAAGTCTATCATCATTAATACATTTTAGGTGGTCACGTCATCAAAATTCATGTTCTGATTTTATCGTCTGTTGTCAAAAAACATACCTTAGATATTTGGGTTTTCTCATTACGATCTTGATTTATCTACATTCAGCAATTTGAATGGCTGTGGTTTTTTGAATTGTGTCGATTTAAAACCTTTTTTTATATGATACGGAATTTTATCAGATTCAGATTCAATAAATGTACAAGAAGATAGCTAGAATATATTGACGTATCTGGCTGTTAGTAAACATTTGAACAAGACCACCCGAGGTACTGTATCAAAGTAATTACTGGCCGTAATCTTATCTTCATTAAAGTAATAGTAGCAGAAATTTTGGTTCTTCACTGATAGAGGCAAAAAATGTTTTGATAGTGTGAGTTAAAAATATTTGAAATTTTTTAATTTTCAAAATTTTTGTTAAATAAGAAATTTATCATCTTTCGTTTTATGCCCCATTATTAATCAGAAATCCCAGGGCATATAGTTTCACATATTACCCATATTACCGTTTGTGAATTTTGGTTGAGTTTTGGTTATAAAACTACAAGACTAAAGATTTTAGCCTCTGCATACATGTAATTTTTTTTCCCATCCCTGTAAGGAGACAGGAAAAAATGGAGGTTCTGTGTGAAGAACTGGTTGTACATGTTAAAAATCCTTTATTGCAAAGGATAAAGTCATATGCAGGAATATGATTTCTGAAGCCTGCATCATGGATGTTGCCACATATTTTATGGGTAATTGAAATAGAATGGAATGTGGCTTACAGCCAGGGGACCACAGTGGCCTAGTGGTTGTGCCTTCTGATTATCGTGGTCTTGGGTTCAAATCCATGTCACATTTTAGTTGTCTGTTGTTGTTTGTCAGTTGAGACACTAAAAACCTAGGTCTATGATGTCACAGTACTTGTTTGCACATTAAAGAACCCTCACTGCTCAGTGGCCATAAGTGATGAGCATAAGCAAAATTTATCGCCCTTCATCAACACAGCGTTGTCTCCATATAAGTAAAGTTTCTTGAATGGGACGTTAAACAACAGTAAAACCAAGCAAAAGCTTACATTCTTAGCATAATCTGTATGTTACAGGACTGTGAATGTCAATAGATCAGGCATTGTCCTGAAAGTAAGCTAATAACAAATAGGAAGAAAATGTGACCTACTTTAAGTGAAATTTCAAATATTTAGGTCAAGACTTCAATTACTGTCTTAATTGAGATCTTTTACATTGGTTATTTCTGATAAAGTCCTAAATTGAACAATAGAGTTGCTTAGCAACAGAGTAGAATTCAATCTATATTGTATTGTAAGTGGTGTTTGTGTTCATGTAACTGATAGTGGACATTTCAAGCTCTTATCAGACCTTGATTGAATAGAAATTGATGTCCGGATATTGTGCTACAGAATGTAGGGATTATGTTATAGTGGATGTATTCTAGAATTCAAAATGTGAAAACGTTTTCAGTTGCAATAGTACAGAGAGACCTTGTTACTGTGCGGGAGAGTTATTGTATGCAGAAATCTGCATGATCGAGGTGCTTTTTCGTGGAGAATTTGGCTTTTTCTATTCTTCAGGAGAGACCTCCATAAAACCAGGTCACAGTATTTGTGGACATGTTAAAGAATCCCCATTACTTAAGTGCCAAACAATTGCCAAAATTTGTAGCTCATCACTGCCATTCAATTTAATGTCTTTAAATAAGATTTTTAAAGAAAGATTTTAAGGGGACATTAAACAACAATACAACTTATCAACCATGTTAGAGTACATTTTCCATTCACTACTGTAGTAAAAGAAAAATTGAGACGTTAAACCTTGTTCATCATTTTGTCTATCCTTCCATCCGTCCGTCTGTCAGTCAGTCACTGGTCATCAGATTATCTGATTGGTATCTCATGGTAGTTGTTTTCAAGACAGTTTTCACACTGACATCATAGCAAAGTGCACCCGCTGATCTTCCCCATCACACATGTATGTAAGGTGCAAATCGTGTATATGGTAACTATAATGTTAACGTTACAGTAATTATTCCCACAATCCAAAGCATCAGGTACACTCACAAAACTATCAACACGTTCAATGTTTCAGAATTCTCAGTAAAAAACGTCTGACTCATCTGAGTTTAAGAGTACTCTTGTGTTTGTATGCCTCTAATATGCTGGGATTATCTACAATCACTTCAAATTAGCGTCAAAGTGACAAAACAATATATGTATGTGAATTTGAAAAAGAGGGAAAACAAATTATTTCTATTTCAACCTTTCTTTATGTTGAGATTTAGGTATCTATTTTCCTTCAGAAAATACTTAAGAAATGTGCTGGAAGAGTTGTGTTTATATCAAATTCGGAAATCGCTTTTTGAGAGATTCGTAAGCATTTCCGAGAAAATCTTATGTGGAGATGACTAATTTTGAGGAAAACTGCAATATCTACAAATCACAATGCAAGCCTTTCTAATTATTATCTTGAGATTAAAAACAAATGAGATGTTTATGTAATCGCTGGGAGTTAGTCATGTCAGTTTTAATTTTCCGTGAGGTTTCTGAACTCAAGTATTTAGTGCAAAGGTATTTCTATACAAGCCTGACATCAAATTTCACTTATGTTTTGTTTATTGAGTCTTCTGATGATAAAGAAAATCTGACTCCATTGTGATCTTATTTTCTGTTTTCTGTGTCACTGGAGTTAAGGTGGATCGCTGGCAATCATAAGTAACATTGTAGCATTTGCTACAGAGGACCTGTAATTAAGCATACATAAGGGCATGTCCTTTTAACAAGATAAAAATATAACAAAGATAAATTTCTTGACCTCTTTGTCTACTGACTGTCTATCTGTTGGAGGTATCATGCTTGAATGATGGGATAATGCACAAGATGGGTCAAAATGTATTTAAATTAAGTAACATAGATAAACAAGAAGGGTTGGAATGTGTACATAATGTGGCATATGACTCTGTCTCAGTATATGGAAGGGGAGATCCATGTCATATGACTATGCCACCCACTGATCTGTGGTTGTTTACTGGAAAATATTAAAGTAAAATTTTTGTAATTGTAACTTGGTGATATCTGAGTATCTTGTATTTTATTTTGTACACTAAATAAATCATAGATTAATTTTATAAATTTAAGTGTAACTTGATAAGTTTCTTATAAATTGATCAGTTTACATTTGGTATGATTGTAGCTCTGTCATCAGTCTACTTGTGAGTCCCCCCCCTCTCTCTCTCTCTCTCTCTCTCTCTCTCTCTCTCTCTCATATTGATAAATGCTATTTTCATGCTAGGCACATGGGTACAAATGTCCTAAGCCATTGAAGTCTCAAATAGAAATTCCAATCTTACCAGTCATCATTAGAGACTTAAATTAAAAATGGTCTCTCTGTACAACTATTGAATAGAAAATAACAATAACTCCGTATCAAATTTCCTTGTCAAATAGCGTGTCGAAATCGTGATGAAGTACGTTGTTATTGACAACATTTATTACTGGGCTCTAGTTGGTAGCTCCTGTAGCGTAATTTGTAAAGGATTTACATAGATAACAGTATTTATCCCTGTGACGAAATTTAGCATACCGTCACCCACAGAACTTTTACCTCACATCAGATATTTTATTGTCCAGATAATACATCCTTCGTTTTTGTATTCTGTTTCACCCTGATATCCTTGTGAGGGGTCACTGTGTATAAGTGGCTTGAACATTCTGCTTTTCCCCTTTATATTTACTGTTGTAAGTCAATGGCAGTTCAAGACTCTTACACAACTAATCTGATTCATGAGAATGTTTCTCCGATTACTACGAGAGGGTCATTGTTCTCGTCATTCATTCATTCTTACTGCCTCACTGGAATCAAGCAGTCCTGGCGGAGAAAAAAAAAAGAATTTCCAAATTCTTTGAATTATCAGTAGGTGAAATAAACAATTTTTATCTGAGAGATAGATTCTGATAGCAAGAAGGCAATATGTAAAAGAACAACTTCTGACCTATCAGAATAGCTTTGTCCTATGTAGCGAGGACTCTTCTATATGCTGAGCAGATTCTTGACAAGCGGTTACCTATATATTGTGTCATCTCAAGGATGAGCTTCAACCTGGAGCCTTCCCCAATCTTCCCCCTGCTCCTGATTCCTTAGAACTGCAATGTAGAGTAAGCTGGCCATATACATTGTACAACAGACACTTGACTATTGATACAACCTCCATGTTTCACATATAGAGTCAAAGAACATGCTTACAGGGGACCTCTAGAGCACTGCTCTGTCAGACATTTAGTTTTCACTTCATCTGCTTTTTGACTTTCTAGGCTCCAGTCTTCATGAAATCAGAATATGATAGAGCCCTGCTAGAACCTAGGTTATTAAGGGATAAAGTCTGTGGTCCATCCCAGGGTACATTCTCTCCTCCAATTAAAAGTGGCTACCAATGTATGATTTAACTATTGTTGAGTGTGGTATAAACCAAACACTAACTAATATGCCTCATTAATGCACAGGTAGCTGTAATTACAATTTTCTCTGTACCTGGCCTTCCCTTCCTTTTTTTCATCACTAGTCTTCAACTGAAGGAAAAACAAATAGATTGATTTTCCTTTGAGCTGTAATTAATGGGTAGGTTTACAAAATAATACTACAGATAAACAGGAACAGACCTCCAAAATAATGGTGCTCATTTTACAAGTGCTATTTATTTATATAACCTTGACAACATTAATAGCTTTATAATGAGGGTACTGAAATAATATCCATGTTTACAAGTGCCAGAAAACGGGCAGTCAAAACAATTTCAGGCCAAGTGGTCAACAACTGTAGCTGGTCTTATGAGCTCTATGTCAGTGATAATTACTGTATGTCATGCGAACTGATCATTAGCACCATAGCATGTAGAGCGGCATCATGTGCCACACCTTTGGCATGTGGCATATTGAGTGTCACTTTCCGTTTATTTAAGCATTATTGAAGAAAACTGCTTTCTTTATTGATTATATCGTTGTTGGTTGAAATCAAAACTAGAGCCACACAATTCAGATTTATAATATATGTTGAAGCAATGAGATTATTGGGACTTAATGACTGTTTGTACTACAAATGTACAGGTCTGTATTGAATTTGTAAGTACAGAAAAGTATGATGATTAAGAAAAAACAGCATAGTAAATTGGTAATTTATTTTTATGCTCACACCAGCATAAAATGGCCTGGGAGGAGGGCATATATTGTTACAGATGTTCCATCTTTCTGTTATAAATCATTTTCCATTCATTTTCGTAGTCATGCATGAAAAATTTTCGGTAGAGTTTTGGTAAATACCACTCTGTCATTAGAACACATAGATCATCTAATTTGATGTTGCATGCAATAATCTTTTGCAGAGTTATACCCCTTGAATATCATAGAACTAATATTGTAAACGTTACTGCCATTTAGGATATGATAGGTCGCTGCAGTTCATCTAGTGTTTGGGGCATATTTGTGGTGAAACGATTGATTTTCATTGGATGAAGTTTTCTCTGACATCTTCATTGGACCTGCTAGACAAGTGTAAAGTTACATGTAAATGTTTGATCACAAAATTTGTTGATTTCAGATGATGTGACAATCATGTGATTGTTAGGTCATGTAGATATAGATTCTTCAATCCTGAGATTGTGCCACCGTGGCTCAGCAGCTAGCACGTTCACCTTCTGATCATGAGGTTGTGGGTTTGAATCCAAACCACACTGCAGTTGGCTTTCCCTGTCCTGTGGATTAGTTAGTAAAAACCAATGGCCATACGCGTTGAGCGTAGGCCAAATTGACCTATCGCCAGATGCCTGTCATGGTACGTTTTGGCAAACTTTTCTATTATGATGTCACAATTAAATGGCCCGTCAAACATTTCTTTTATTATGACGTCACAATCAATTGATGTCAAAAATCACATGAAGGGCCATGTGTCAGACGTTTGGCGATAGGTCAATTTGTTGCACTTCACTGGCATCAGTGACGTTTCCACATAAGAGAAAGATTCTTGAGTGGGATGTTTAATGACAATTCAACCCACCAACAATTTCAGGACCCATGTGTATCAGCTACATATAAATACAGAGGAATAAGTACGCCAATGTGGCCTTCACATTATTTGTATGTCTGTATAACACTTAACATATAACTGCTAAGAATTTTACATAGAAATTATTGCGCTGATAAGTATTGTATTATATCCCTTTTTTATTGGTAGGTATTGATGTATATCCCATTTGTTTTATCTTTGACAAGTGCCATTTGATTTGCTAGTTGTATGTGAATTTTATTGAAATAGTTGAGCAATTTAAAGTGAGAAATCGATTTCAATATCCTTGCCTTACTCCATAGCGTTGATACTGGGGTTAAAATCAAGTTTATTGCTCGAGCCATTGTACTTTGTACAATACATAACAATTTCTTTAAGAGAGAAAATATTTGATAGAAATGAGATAAAGGTGAAATTTAAATTTGAGTTGTTTTCTAGACATTCAGATATCTCCTTTAAATCAGTAATTTGAGTATGTAAGTGTTCTGGCAACATTGAGATTTTTTTCTGATTGTGTTTGGATCAGTCATAGTGTACAAGAAACTTAGGGCAGAGTAAAGTCAGAATCTTCTATGCTAATATATTTCTACATTGTTCAATATGACTTTGGATCCAATAATATGCCAACCTTAAGATACAATACCTACTGAAATGTATTCCACCAGAGTTCTTGAGTGTTTCTGCATTTGTTGTCATCTGTATGAGAAAAGATGGCCAAAATGAGAATGTTTCCCTGTCTCGGTCTTAGGTTCAAATCTAGGTAGCTGCATAACCGTTAAAAGTACCTGTACATTACGACCCCCAAATGGAAACAACAAAAACAGTCTATTAAGGAAAAGGGATCTTAATACAGAGATTTATCTGTACATAAATGGCCTTTACATATAGGTGATCACTAAAGCAGTCTTTATGACCAAGAGGTCTTTATACACAGGTGATTGTTAAGGCAGGTTTTGCTATATGTTATTGATCACTTAATGCATAAGACACTGTCCTTCATTGTACATCATTTTAAGTTCCATTTGAGAATGTATACCTCATAAGCAGATATCACCAAATAACTGTGAAGGGTTTGAAATTGTGCCTATTCTTGACACTATTGTCTTTTGAATAGTGAAAGACCAATGAGGGTCAGGGACCTCTTTTGTTACTGTCCCATGTAAAGGATAGGTAAAAATTAAGCTCCCCCCTCACCGAGCCTTGACCCATGGACCCCTCATATCAAAGGTGAGCTTTCTACCATGATGCCTTGATGTTCAACTTTCTCTCAAAATAAAGTTGTACAATTCAAATTTCCTGTAACCCTCTCTCTCAATTTGAAACTTTGGCTGGTTAAGAGCCAAAAGTTGATACTAAATATAGCTACAGGATTATTTTCTTTTGGAGGTAGATGTTGTTGATAAGATTTTCCCTTCACAAGTCAGATTTATTCTATCTCTTAACCTTCCTTGACACCCCAATGTTACAATGGTATTAAATATCTGGTGAGAAATGAAACGGAATTGGAAAGTTTTTATTACACAGGTTTGTAAATATTAGGTTAGGTAGGTTTGTGGTAAACCGCAACAGATTGGACGAACAGATAAATTTATCCTATCTACCTTCCATCGTTTACCACTATTACACCTGTCCCGTTTGTTTCATGTTCGCTATTTAGGTATAGTACAC